>UXGD01003012.1:0-22484 GCA_900474315.1 Torymus auratus | reverse complement strand
ATATATATATATATATATATAGATTATATAATGTATATAGTATATAATATGTAAATGCTCATTATCTAAAGTAAAACACGAACAATATACGTCTTTTTTATGCGCAGAAAAAAAAATACTTTATCGGCATTCAATTTTAAGTGCAATTAATATTCAATACAGATGTTTATCGAAATCCCCTTTATCGCTAACGGCTATTTCCGCGCGACACTTATAACGAGTCCGCCACACAAATACCTAATCGAATATAAATTGTTAGCAAAGCGTTAACAGCGTCTCCTATCAATGCCAATGCCATCGCACGCGAGCGCGGAACATTTAATTTAAATCGAAAAGTTCTCGCTTTAAAAATAGTTGAAAAAGCGAACCTGGCAAAACGTCAACAAAAAAATAAAATTGAGCTCTCGGTATAATTGCTATTTTGCGCACTACATATAGTGGACAAATGGTGTAAAAGTGTCAAAATCCACGAGAGTGATGCAATTATTTTGAATTTCCGCAGAGCCACCGATAAGATGTCTAGCCAGGCGCAGAAGCCCGACTGGATCCGGCCGCCGGGGCCGCTGCAGGTCTGGAAAATCATCGACGGCTACGAGGTGCTGCCGGACGGCACCTGCAGTCCCATTAAAATCTCCATCCAAGATATACCGCCAGACCGGCACGAGGAAGTCCTCGAGCTCATGTGCACCTACTACCTCAACGAGGATCCCATCGCCAAGAGTCTCCGTGAGTTAACGCAATGTGATTCATTGTAATGCATGGTTTTTATATCCGAGGCTATATACATATACCGTGATGGGTGATTTGTCGCTTTTTTTCTGGCTTATGCGGTAACGCGTCTTTTTTTCTGCTGCTGCTTCTTTGATCACGGAACACGACGAGGTGGTTTCATTTGTTGTACACGTGATCGGCGTGCATGATGCTCTCGTGTTGCGCTGCAGCGGTCCCGCTATTAAGTATATGGCTGCGGGCGTGATTTTGTTTATAGTCGTGGAAAGCTTTCGGCAGGTCGGGAGATAGGGACTCTTAATGTTATTGGATGTCTTAATGCTGTAATCAAGAAAAGCTCAAGTTAGTCACATAGAGTCGTGAATTGTATTTTAATTCGTTTTTATTTTGTGTAATACGATTAGGTGGTTATTGTTGTCAACATTATATCAATAATTGTGAGTTTTATTTTTATGATAATTTTTAATGAAAGTTTAATGAATCTTAGGATTCAGGATAAACAGGCTAACACAAGGTGTAAGATACCCAATTACCGCATACTTCGGAGCAAATTTATTACACAATTAAATAGTAAATTTTTATATTTGCAAAACTAAGTATTTGTAATATTCTTAACTTTTTCTTAGTGCAGTATTTATACAGTAAACAGTATAGGTATGCAGTATAACAGTATGTACAGTAGTATAACATCCAATACTCATGGTTGTAACGTAAAATTTTTTAATGCTTTTTACCTATTTATTTTTTAAGTATTTTTTATTTTTGAAAATTCGTAAATAAATAATATATTGAACCGTAGCTGATGTGACGGTGCTTTAACCATTGTCGCTTAGCGATTTCTCAGTTTTTTTATTATTTTACTTACTGAAATTTTTTACATATATTTTATGCTCATATATTCAAGTTCCCTGTTCAATGAGAGGCGCTTAAACTAAATTGCCTATGTAAATTTTGTATCACCTTCGTGCTTTCAAACATTACGTACTACCATATGGAGTACAGACTTATACAATTGCTTACGTTGTCCCTTTTAAGTGCCACGTCAAGAATATGTTCTCAAAGATCAAACAATTTACGTAAATGTCGCTCTCAAAAGTTCTCATACGGTCAAAGACATTCTGTTCATTGAGAAGAATGTAAACGCGGCGAGTGGAGTTCTGAATAAAGGCACAAAAGGATATGAAGTTATAATGGTTTACCGCAATGATGATTGAGTTAACGAGAAGAGACGTAAAAATTATTATGTCTATATTGCAAACATATATTTAAAAATAAATTTTGAATCCAAGATATATTTCACCATAAAACATTAAGTCCACTCGTAAATTGTATCATTACACTAATTATTAAAAAAGTTTATTTTTAATAACATTGACTCAAAATAATGATCATATTTTGTGCGTAGTATTATAATGATTAATAACAAATAAAAGATTAATATTGACCTCATCAAAGGCTTTTTTTATACACGATGCATTTTCAGAGAAACTCACGTGTCTTTTCTTCGTGTGTAGGGCGACTGCGATGACCAGAACAATTGTGTTCTTGTTAAAAGCCAGATTACGTGTCATGCTTTGTAGTTTATGCTTTTTGTTTTGCAGCTCAATTTGTAAAGAAGCTTCTTCAGACTTCCTTGACATTATCCACTAAAGTCATTACGAATCTGCGTTAAAGTTTTTTTTACTTGAAAATTAATGACTCTGCCGTTAAAGCACGCCCTTATGATAGTTTATGAGTAAACATGTTTTTAAAAATGTAACATATTGTGGGTTAAGATTTTTTTTCTAAATGATATAATGAGCAGAAATCCAACGCAATAATTTTATAAACATAATCTCATTTACATGACTGGCTATCAAGAATTCATGTTTTGTTATTCCGAATAAAGTTAAAAATAGAATATAATCTATTAGTTCTAAATCACAGTATATGGAATAGTATATAATTGTAAGTTAATATATAAAACTAAATATAAAAATAAAAAGGCGTTGAAGATATCATTGAAAATGCAGGCCTTTTGTTATATTTAACGTAAAGTATTATTGTATTATTTATTGTTATGCATTTTAGACGATTTCTCAAAAGTTCGTTTAAAAAAAACTGTATTTAATAGAAAAAATACAACAATGTGAATTTACAGTTCACTTCTCATAACGTATTAAAAACTGCTTACTTAACGTTTTATATTATGCTAACTTTCAGAAGATTATAAACAATAGAATACATTTAAATGAATATTAGCAAAAATAACTTCCTATAGATAAATTTAGATAAAAGGCACAACACATGTCATTAAATAAGCATCTAGCAGATGTAATATTTGTAAAAATTCTTTCCCGTCAGAAGCAGTTACAAAAATTACAACAACATTGAGATATGTATTTTTTTGTTATATTTATATAGGGACGAAAGATGATCCAAAGAGGAAGACAGACACCTTAATGCTGTGGAGGTACTGCCTCCAGCAAGGTTTAGTTGTTGGTGCATTCACAATTGACTACTGGGGAAGACTGTCTAGACTGGCTGGCGTAAACATGCTACTTGTACTTACAGATTATTCGGAACTTAGTTTAGTGGATATTGTCGTAAGTATTATTTTATAGTTATTTTACAAGTGTTGTAATATGCCAAAACTTTTTCTTCGTTATTTAAAATATTTTAAGTATCATTTTTATGATTACTTTTTGTAAAAATCAGAGAGATTCGGCTTTCATCGGTGGTAGAATTTATACTACGTTTTTGTTGATTATAAAAACACGTGTCTCTGGAAAGTTCTCTTTCTATTTTAACATTTGAAACAAAGATAAAGGAAAGACGACGAGTAAAGAAGAAAACATTGTTTCGAAATTAACGCGATATGATACAATCTTTGACTTTAGGAAGGGGTATAGCAGACAATTATCACCAATACGTATTTTTTCGATGTAATCGTTCGATATCTTTCTATTGATCTTAGTTTAAGGAAAAGGTGACGAATCGTCATACTTAAATGCTTGAATGTATATTATAAAAGAATAATAAACCAATGTATGGATTTTTTTAATACAAAGGCAATTTTAGTATTAAAACTAATTTAATAATGTTTTATCAAAAAATATTCGTATTTTGACATTCGAACCGTTTATAAGATTCTAATTATTACTATTCAAATTATAAGAGATATATAAAGCACTACGGAAAGAGTTCGCATGCGTGTTTCAACTGCAATTTAAAAAATCGATTGTAATTGTAGTTTCCATTAACTCAATTGCTTATTGATTTGCTTGTGAATTATAATTGTAATTCATTAATTTAAATTCAGATTTGATATTCCTTTCTATTTATTATTTGTTAATTAAATTGTATTGCTGTATGCATCAATTTCAAATAAATACTGTTCTTGCAGAAGAAGTTTTCATCGCCGTTATCTATTCGATTGTTCAAAATGTATTACGAGCTATCCCTTAAAGCAGATGTTTGTAAGATCTTCGGAGTCGATAAATTTATTTACTCCACTGGTTTATGTGTCGCACCCGCTTACCGTGGTCAAAAACTGACACAACGTCTTCTTGAAGTTAGGTAAGTATATATGTACATTACATAATTATGGTATTTAACTATAATACCCATTACAGTACATAATATGCCATTATGAAGTGAGAAAATATTCTATGAAAATAATCTTATTATTTCATAACTTCAGTTGTATCTCATTTTTTGTTCAGTTTTTTTTTTCTATTTCGACAATTATTATTCAATTTAATGGGATTTTTATTACGTATAATTTTATACAAAAAAGTCTAAAAAATAGCTTGATAATATTTTTGATCGCACCGCAGTTTTAAAATTAAAACTACATTTATTTTTGATTATCCTGCAAATCATTAAATAGATTCAAAATAATGATAGAATTTTTTAATAGAAGCCTATCAATTAGGAATAAGTACAATTAGTCACAGAAATTAACTTTTGTATTCGCTTGAACATTTCAGGACGGATATTGGGCGGTATTATAGCATCAAGGCCACAGCGTCAACGTTCACGACGCCCGCCTCGCAGATTCTGGCCGAGCGCGCCGGATTCAAAGTAGCACACACGCAGTATTATGCGAACATCCTGAAGAAAGACGGCACGCCGGCTTACCCGGACATTGAGGCACCGGACATGAAACTTATGATCAAGAAGTTGGAGTAGCAATTCGGCTAGCCTCATTTTCGTCTAACTTTCCGTTCGCGTCTCTTACTTCTAACTTTACCTTAAACTTAAGATTTTATGATAACGAATGGCCGCGCAGTGTTTTATTCGAAAATAACGTTAACAGTGTAAGGTTAAAGGTTGATTCTTGATCTTTTTAATGTATCACCTTGCATTATGATTTTTAAGTATATACTATTGCATTTGTACTTTTTAATTGTTTTTTTAAATAAATGAAGAAATATAATTTATTGTTAAAACAATACTTTGAAGAGCAAACATTATTTTGTTATACCATTTACAAAATAATAAAATAATTTATATTATAGAATTTTTATACGTTTTAACTTGGAATTGTACATGACTTGAAAAGTCAACATTACGGTTTCCTTTGCATTGCAACTTTTTAAAGTAATAAAATATATTGTTGTAATAAATTTAGAAAAATATGTATCAATTGTATGATCAATAAGATATTACTTTTGAGAAACTAAAAATAAAAATAATAACTGTATGTTAAAGTGAAACAATCAATGCAAATATTACTTTATTCTTACAATCAAATTTGTAATAACTTTCATACGGAAAAATTGATCTAATTACACTTAGCTTTATTTTAGAATATTTATATACTTTAAAATAAAGAACGATTGATAATAAATTGAAAATAACAATAAAAAATGCGAATATTTACTAAATGCTAAGAAAAACGTATAAAATCTATAAATACTTAGTTGTAAACAATGTAAAAACTAAGTAAATTGCATAAAAAAATATGAAAAGTCTCTCAATTTGGATTGGTATTTGATAACTTTCCATATTTTTTCATGATTAGATGCAATTCTTCATATGTTTCATATACTTTCATAGTTTTATATAACATTTTTCTGCTACGTGGTCGATTTTAACCGGTTGGGTCTCATTTAAAAAAATTTTTTTATTCTGAACTCGGGAAAAAAGATTTATTTTTGTATTTTCTTAATTATTGGATTTAAATATTTGAATCGGTCAAACGCCAATCGTCTTTCATGATTTCACAGAAACAGAAATTCTAAAGTTCTTTAGATTTAAATAAGACAATTTCCTCAATTGAATATTTTTTATGGCATAAAATACTAGATTTCTATTAAAAAAAATTATGTTGCTTTCATTCAGATAGAAAGTTTTTCAATTGCAAAATTTTAAGTTTTTTTAAGGGGGTGCCATAGCCGCATCATTACCGACTGAGCAATTGGCACAATTTCAAGCTTATTAAAAATAAAATACGTAGAATAACTAAAAATCAAGGGCACATTGCCCTGTGGTTTTGAACGTTCTATCATCCAGTAAAAGTTTGAAGTCGAAATATTAAGTGGTTTTTGAAAAAAAAACTTTGAACAAAACAAAATTCGGTTTCGTTAGTAGTAGTAGGTGTTTGTAGTACCTTCAAAACCGCAGAAGGGTGTTCTCTGGATTTTTTGTGATTCTATAAGTTTTTTATTTTTAATAAGCTTGAAACTGTATTCAGTCGGTAATGATAGGGGTATATGCCAACCCGTTGTGTCTTTTTATCTTCGAACTTTTTATATCTCTATTTTTTTTACATAACTCATGAACAACCACATAACTAATCTTTTTTTAAGAATAAATCCCGCGAAAACCATATAACTTCCCTATTTTCATCCAATGTCCTGGAAAAACCTTACAACTCCACTTTTCTAATATTTAAAAGAAACGTTCCTTATTCTTATAAGTATACCCATAGGAAGATAGCTGTATTAGAAAGAGTACGCACATTTGCCTTTACACACGAAAATGACAGCTTCTACAAGCTCCCGTGAGCGATAGTTCATATTCATCAATTGTATATTTACCGAGAAAACAATATAAATATCATATTGAGACCGAAAATACATGTAACACCACTGAAATTTTTTTTATTTCCAGAATAACGATATATTTAAGTATGTACAAGTCGCTTTTTAAGGCCTAAACGCTATTTGGTTTAGTAACTATGGTAATAAATATGTTATTTAGATTAGCATTCATAGGTATTAATTATTTCGTTCAGGCGTTCGTTTCCGATTGTAAGAAATCGTTTAACTAGTGTAGACAAATTTTATCAAGCAGTCGTACATGCAGATAACGCTCTTATTATCTTCAAAGCTCAATATAGCGTATTTTCAGATAGCGTTAAGGTGGCTTCGGCGAGTTTTTATAAATGCATAAACATTTCTGAAACTTTACAAAAATATTCTTTGAGTATTAAATTTTTCCTTTATGTCAAGAAAATCCAAGGTCAAACAACAAATTTTAGAAAAAACTAGATTTATAAAATGTTTCTTTTAACGTGTAACTTGAAATCAAAAGACATTCGTTTTGTATTTATTCCATTATAAATAAATAGTTTTTATAAAATAGCATATAACATTGAAGATTATTTAATGGAGATTCCAAAGCTGTCATTATAAATACAAGTTCAGGACCAAATTAAAAAGATATTAGCGATAAACTTTGTAAACTTGCTTCTGCGCATGCACATTGAGAGCAGAGAAACACATAAGTAATAAGAATGGCAATTTTGTTCATTTTTCAACAAAACTGGGACTTTTCAAAATTTGCCAAAACGTCACCCGCACGGTCGTACAAAACTTCTAAAAAATTGGTCAATAACTTTGTGGTCTTGCAAATGTTTATGATGGCGGTCAAAAACAGTAAAAAATAATCATGAAAACTTTTATATCATCCTCAAAAATCACTGGAATTAATTCAAAAACAATTCATGGATTTTTTTTCAGTCGCTGATTATGAATATATCGTCGCTCTCGAATAAAAAGGTGCCATCTCAATGCCTGGTTAGAAAAGGTGCCATCTTAGCGCCCGGTTAGAAAAGGAGTCATCTCGGCGCTTGGTTAAAAAGGGGTCATCTCGCGAGCGAATTTTTTTACCTTTGAGGTTTTCAGCACTGCCAAAGTATATTTTTCGAATTCACTCTTGAGATGACCCTTTTTCAACCGGGCGCTGAGATGGCACCTTTTCCAACCAGGTGCCGAGATGAC
Source organism: Torymus auratus (assembly GCA_900474315.1). Classification (NCBI taxonomy): domain Eukaryota; kingdom Metazoa; phylum Arthropoda; class Insecta; order Hymenoptera; family Torymidae; genus Torymus; species Torymus auratus. The sequence goes on along the minus strand of UXGD01003012.1, from coordinate 14,544 downwards.
TCCTTTTCTAACCGGACGCTGACATGGTACCGTTTTATTCGGGAGGAACGATATTGTCAAAAAAAGGAAAATCTAAGATGGCGGCAGTAACCACAAATTTTTTATAAAAAGCTGAAAAATAACTGCAAGTGGCTTAGAAACAGTCACCAAGGGGTTTTTATGGGCGCATGAATATATTATTAGAAAATTGAAAATTAAAGATGGCAGATTCAATGTGGTGGCGGTCACTCTCTGTCTATGTATATATGGTGGGGCGGGTGAGCGTCTCTTCTCAGAGACGTGATACCCAGTACTCAGGTTTACACCCATTATGCTGTCCCTTGGCTGTCATGTTCCTCTCTATCTGTCGCTGCGCTGAAGCCTTTTATGTATTCGCTCGATAATCTGGCAGATAGACTGTAGGCTCTGTTTCCTAAGGGTTTCTCTCCACATCCTCTGCCTAGTATCCGCGAAAGCAGGACATCGACAGAGGCGGTGGAAGGTTGTCTCCGGCCCTCCACACCATCTGCAGTTTCCCTCGTTTAATATCGTGCGTTTGTAAAGGTACTATCTGACCTACGATGTGTTCCGTGAGCCAGCCTACTACCCTGTTTAGCCTAGCTTTATTCAGTCTTCCGACCTCTTGTAACCAATGCTCTGGCGGGGAGTCACTTACAATTATCCTTCATCATAAAGGTGGTCCTTTTTTTAATTTCACTCGGCGGAACGCCTATCGAGCACTGACCATGAGTCGCTCTGATATGATGAGCACCTTTTCCCGCCAGGCGATCCGACTTCTCGTTACTCCTGATACCTTCATGCCCCGGCACCCAAATAAGGGTAACCGCGTTATTAAGGGCCAGGGTCGTAAGGATATCTATGTAATGTAACACTTCCTTGGAGTAAATGCTGGCGCAGTTGAAGGTCAATAGTGCAGCCCTGGTGGCTGAGTAGATGGCGATGGGACAACTCTTATTAAAAGGGAGCAATTAAATTTTTCAGACTCGGATGATGATTTTAAGCACTCGGAAGCCACTTGTGCTCAATCATCACCCTCGCTAAAAAAGTCAACTTTCCGCCCGAGTTGCACAATTTACTATTTTTAGTAACACTTCAAATTGATAAATAACATTTTATTTATTATAAAAACAAAGAATATTTATTATAGTATCGATTAGTATTTTCGAAAATGTTTCATTTTTCGGTAAAATGAGTGCGCTCTTTTGTGTTTGATAAATCAATAACGTAACGAGGTTTTGTAATAGGGATTAGTTTTTTTATGTATGATTTAAAAAATGGTTTTAAATTTACAATTGTCAGTACAGGTAATTTATCGGTGATTATACTGTAAATAAGGCGGAAATAACCTTCCTTTGAAATTGCCAATCACCTTATCGTGGTGCAGCAATGCATGGTTTAAGTTTTCCGAGCCAGAAAGCTTGCTTAGTAGACTATGGCACGTAAGTTTTTTATTGTCTGCAACTCTGCTTAGTTCTGTGGATCATTAAGTTTGGCTATCAAATACTATTACGGTAAGATTCGCAGTTTTTACAAAATGATTTCAATTATGAATTGTTTATTATAGGTATTGTAAAATAAATTAAAAAATATATACAAAACTATACATATTTACCCTTTTTACAAGAGATATTATGATTCTCACACGATAAATTGATACGAAAGAAATTTCTGGATACGCGGTAAACCGTGCTGGTGGTGGTGAGGGAAGATGCGTCTCTTTAGGTGACCGATTAAATGTGAAGGATAGAGCAACATCTATAATGTAATTTGGAAGTCTCTTTTTCAATCCCTTTATGTGACTGTTACAGCTTTGATTTCTTGAAATTTTCCTGGTGGAAACCGAAAATGTCTATAAATGTAAATAAGTGTATGTAAAAGTTGTAATTGAAACATGAATTTACATTCATTTACATTTATTTATAAAAATATATTTTATTTTAATGTCATAAATGATTGAATATAAAAAAAATGTAAATACATTTTTTTTATATTCATATACATTTTCGAAAAATTTGTAAATAATAAGTCTTATATAGCGCAAATTTAAGAAAATGTAAAAAGATGTATGTAAGTGTATATATAAAAGTATATTATAAATATAAAATTTTCTTTTCTAAACTTCTCACTAACCTGTAGTCATGAAAAGGTAAATAAATGTAAAAAGGTAAAAAATGTAGATAAATGTATAAGTGTAAAACATGTTCCGATTGCGACATTTAGCTACTATTACGTGTGAAGCTCGTGAATAGCCTTCACACATATAACTACATTTATTGGCATTAATATACATTTTCCATTTTCATCGGGGTTGCTAAAAATATTTTTGGATCACATTATTATTCATCAAAATCTAGGACAATAGAAAGAAAGGCTTCCAAGTCATTGGCACGTAGCTTCCTCCACATTAATTTATCGTTTCTATATGTATAGTATATAGTTCAAATATAAAATATGTTTATTCAATCTACATTTTTCATAATGATTTATAAAATGACAATGATTTCAAAATTCATTAATATTTAAAATTCGACCTTATTCCGCTCCACCGTCGATATACCGCATACAAAATAGTCTATAACTTTCAAACTGATACATGCAGTGTTATTTTTCACCCACACATCCATATAGACATTTTTCAAAAACTATGTATTTTGATTCCTAACACCTCTGAAAACAATATTATAACATGGTTTTACAACACTTCAAAAAATTACTACCAGAAAGCTTCCTCTAGAAGGAACCAAATGATAATAATCAGGTTTCAAGGATTAAACCTATTGATAAGTATCATTGTGATAACAATTCAAAATTAAAACAATCTTTTTACATTTATGGATAAAACTAGACTGGTACTTGTTATCATTATATTATAAACGTTTCAGTAAATATAATTATTTTCTGTCTTTTGAAAGTATCATCATGAATTAGTCAAATAATTGGGCGTACGCGCGCACTGAAAGAAGTGTATAGGGCATCATCTGCCCGAACCCGTGTAGCCGGCGGCTACTGGTCGCTCAATTAAAGGACGTGCAACTTCATGCTGCTGATTTCGGGCAGCTCTTATGAGGACTGTATGAGTCTGAAAGATGGCTCTCAGGACATTTGTTAGGCGATTTAGGGGCCCTGGTGCCCCAAATTCTTGATGCTGCTGTACGAAACGCTTGGGGTGCTTGTCTTACGAATCGTGCGGCAGGTGCCCAATAGGCTACACATCTTTCAGTGCTGTTATGAATGTGTTTTTACCGCTGACGCTGGTTAAAGAAATTCAAAGCATTTCTATAATCTAAAATTTTTATTTCCTTTATTTTTTCTTATTATTAAATGCCATTCTTTTCGAGATCATCCAACTAATTTCTGATGGATAGTTTCGTATTATTTTACTGAAATCGTTTGTAAATGACAAATATGAATGTTAATAAAATTGAAGAAGTTCACATGCATATTAATTGGTGACAATAAAAAAATGCGTATCTTTTTATTTTTATCGTTACAGATAAAAAAAACATGTCTCGCTGGCAACGTCCTCCTGGGCCAATAAGCGTCTGGAAAGTGGTTGATGGATATGAAAAAATGAAAGACGGATCCCAAATACCAGTTAAATTTTTTATACAAGAAATTCCGCTCACTGCAGAAAGGCGTAAAGAAGCACTGGACCTCATGAGTACAAATTATTTAGCGGATGAACCTCTTAATAAAGCTACGAGTACGTAACAAAAACATTTTATTAAATCGAAAACGTACTCTATAAGTTAATATTGTATTTAGGAATAACACAAGATCCTGATGGGGTTCAAGATTTTCGAACTGTATGGGAATACGTATTAAACCAGGGTATTGGAATTGGTTGTTATCAGCTTGGTGCTGATGGTAAAATTGGGAAATTAGTAGGAGCTAATATGTTATTTGTAATGACAGATGGTACGGCAGAAGATGTTGCTCAATTAAAGGTAACAATTTCATATATTTATTTCATTATGGATTATAGATTGGCTTGAATTGTGCATTTCTCGACAATTTTATTCTTTATTGATCTCATATATCCATATCTAGAAGTATAATATCTGTTATACCACTCTAACCTCAAAATCATAACTTTAATATGATTATTCGGCTCTCTTGGTATAAAATACGGTTCGAAACTGATGCGTAAGAAGATTTTTAGCTCATGTAACTTTTCTCACTCGCTTTGCTCGTGCGAAAAACGTCACATGAGTTAAATAATCACCTTCTGCACCCGTGTCGAAATGTACTATTTTAACACACCTCATCGTAAAGCGCTACGTTCATTCCTTACCCCCACTCTAGTTCCCAGCGCCACGCACATGTATCTTCGCCTTCGGGTCGGGCACAAACGGTGGGTTGCGCTGGAAACAAGAGTGAGGTTAGGGAATAAATATGCAGAATTTTTCCTTTTCGGCGGGAAATCGAGTACGAATTTTACGATAGTTGTGTTAAAAAGTCTTATATTGCACTCGTGAATATATACTCAGAAAAATGATCCTCCTGTATCAAGGTGATATTCCTCTTGGGAAAAAACTCCTGCAGTGAAAAGGCATTCCTCCTGCAGGGGAATGGGAATGTTTCGGCAGGAACCACGTCCTCGCTAACCAGGATGTTGTGCGTCAGTAGTGGAGGAATGATACTTTGGGCCTTAGACCCCGAAATGATATTTTTCAAAATTCATGAAATTGACTGAAAAACGCTTTAAAATACGTTTTTTTGGCATCTGATGGCCCTAGAACTAATATATATATATTCAACAAGATAACTAAAGACTTTTTTACATTCACATTCAATTTAATACACAAATTATTTATTTATTTGTTTGTTAATAACTATTTGATATACAGGAGGAATTCCTTCTGCTGCAATACAACATTGCACGGAGCGGATATTCCTCCTCTTACAGGAGGATCGTTTTCTGAGTATAGTGGGTTGTGCGAACCTGCGCGTTTGTCCCCCTCACGTCGCTCGTGCGATACCTCAGGCACAGGGAGCACACAGCCCACATTATTCCCTTGGGGCATAATATACTATTTCTCACGGCTTGCCGAAAGTTCGATTTCCCGCAGGCTTTTTAAAAAAGCACAGCTCCCGGCACCTTGTATGGAAAAATAGTGTACGTAACCCGTGCGGTAAGTAGGTGATCTCTTCTCATGTTTAAGTTTTCAATTTTCAAATATATTTACAAACAAGCGATTTTTATTTTGTAAAAATACACTCATAAAAATGATCATCTTCTCTGGGTGAATTTCCTCCTGGGAAAAAACTCCTGCAGTGAAAAGGCATCCCTGCAGGGAAATGAAACAATGTTTCGTCAGGATCCACGTCCTTACGAACCAGAATGCGAATCCTGCTGCACGAAGAGAATTTTATGTTTCCATGCAAGAATATCGTGCATCAGTAATGGAAGAATGATATTTTGGGCCTTAGGACCCTGAAATGATATTTTTCAGGTTTCATTAAATTGACTGAAAAACACTTTAAAACCCGTTTCTTGGTATCTGATGACCCTAGAACTAATATATATATATATATTCAACAAAATAACTAAAGGCTTTTTTACATTCAAATACAATTTAATACTATTTCTTTATATATTTGTTTGTTAATAATTAATTGATATACGGAAGGAATTCCTCCTGCTGCAATACAATATTGCACGGAGCGGATATTCCTCCTCTTACAGGAGGAAATCCTTCAGACGCTATATTTTTAGCGGAAAGTCCTCCTACTATAAGCAGATTCTCTTTGACGCAGAAGGATCGTTTTCTGAGTGTAGAACTAATCTATAAATTCAAAAAAATAACTAAAGACTCTTTTACATTCAAATACAATTTAATACTTACATTATTTATTTATTTATTTGTTTGATAATAACTATTTGATATACAGGAGAAATTCCTCTTGTCGCAATGCAACATTGAACCAAGCGGATACTCCTCCTTCCCCAGGAGGAAATTCTCTTGGCTCTATTTCTAACTGAAAATCCTCCTCCGACAAGCAGATTCTCGTTGGTACAGGAAGATCGTTTTCTGAGTGTATACATCATTTTTCATGATTATTTATTCAACACTCATAATCATTGCAGCAAGGATTAAAATCAAAAAGTTTTAAAAAGATCTGGGCCTTCTTCGAGAAACTGGCACATAATGTGGACGTTTGTGAAATGTACAAAGTGGACATATATCTCAGTTCGATAAGTTTGAGTGTTTTACCTGCTTACAGAGGCCAAAATATTGGATATTATATTCTCAATGCAAGGTACACACACATACACACGCATATATATATATATATATATGTTTATTTATCTAAATCATGTTAAAGGCATATTAAAAATGATTTTCCCTTGCACTTTCTTTTCAATGTTTGCATTAAAATACGCATAATTTTTATAGCAACTAAAACTCAATGCCTATATTAAATGGTTACAAGGGCGGCCTTTCGTATTTTTTATGCAAGACAAAAGATAATTTTGGAGTTCTTTAGCTTATGATCAAATTATGGTGGTATGACCTACCATACTCAGGAATCCAATTCAATTCTTCTATTTTAAAAGATAGATAGATGATAGGGTCCATCAATATATTTTGCTAAGAAAATAAGAACGTATCTAATGACCTTTGTTGCTATATAAAATTAATTTTTGTCCTGCTTACTCCATACCCAGGAAAAATACGAAAAATACGAATCGCCGCCCCTGATTAACGAGCTATTCCATTCTAGGAGCGATATAGGCAAGAAATACGGATTTGGAGCGACGTCGACGATGTTCACGGCGGTGGCCTCGCAGAAGCAGGCGGAGCGCGCGGGCTTCGAGGTGGCCTGCTCGATGGATTATGTAGATGCGGTCGATGATGAGGGCAATCACCTGTTTCCCAATATCGATGAGAAATGCGCGAAAATAATGACGAAAAGACTGCCTTGAAAGTGCGGCGGCGCTCGTAAATATATTTTACGCGAAGAATATTAGGTGTTGGAGCGCGATTCGTTCGACGATACGTTTGCTATGTTGTAGGTTGATAGAGCAGGCTATAGTTTTAATGCATATTGTAATAGCGCATCCATTGCTACGGAAAGTTTGTGTCATATTGTCAATAAAATTTTAAATTTACGATAAAGCCTATGTTAAAGAATTGAAACCTTATGTAAAATAAGTTTTATTAAATATAGAGGTAAAGAAAAGTTGTATACTGGATCATAAAATTTATTTAATAGTCAAGAAATGAAAGTTAAAAAACTTTTTTATCACAAAATATGAATGTATAGGTATACATATATTTTTGATAATAGTTCTTTACAAAATCCGAAATTTACCGTTATCGTCTGAAATTTAGTAATCCAATCTCTTCTATGTTTGCAATACTATGGGTACGTAGATGAATTACAGTCACATGGTTCTCTAACATGAACAGATAGAGTTGATAAAAGCCAGACCTCTCGACTATTGAAAAATCATGCTCGTTAATCACTGACGACGATTGGATTTGAGATTCAAGACAATGATGTCATTGAAATGTGGAAATGTTAAAAAAGATCACATTCGTACTTCCTTTAAGTATATGAGCGAATACCTGAGGTAACCACGAGTACCCTAATTAACAATTTGAAACGCGTGCATCTCGGAAATATTACGCAAAGTGTCTCCCCATGAGTCTGGATATTGACTCTTGCATACATCGGGATTTGCACGCTTTTAGATCAGACCCCCGTGAAAATCATACCTATATGAGATCTCATATGCGATCGTATTTGAAGTTAACAATCGACAAGCTAATCATCTAGTTTTCATATGAGGCAGTTCTACGAATTTCAGACATATGAGATCTATATAAGATCTCATAAGATCTCATTTGCTATTTTAATTAATAATTAAATAATTTGTTTTTAATGTAAAGCATGAATAAATATTATATTTCATCCCCGAATATAACATAAAGTTTAAAAATTACATTCTTACTGGTATTTACAGCGAGACCATTGTCGGAAGCCCAACGCGAAACATTAGCCAGATCTAAATTTATTTTCTCTATGATGCTGTTAATATTCTTGAAACTACCGCTGCAGTAGATGACGAAATCGTCGGTGTATAGATGTCACTTGCAAAATTGAAGGGAAGATCATTAATAAATAATGAAAATAGAAGCGGTTCAAGCACACTTAACGGCGTCCACGTAGAACCATCGGGTAACACAACACGGAGAAAAGTTTGGTAGAGCGGTTCCCCTCGCTATAGTAATGGCTCATCAAAAACACGCGCGAAATCGCTCTTCAGCTATTTCGAGGAGCATTTGCACGATCTTTGAGCACTCATTGCCCCACATCAGAGTAATCATTCATCGCATACATTGAGCAGCGCGATTTTGAGCACTGAGTTCTTCAAATTTGGGAGAAAAGAACATCAACATTCACAGAGGCGCTGTTATCTCACTACACGAATATGGGCTGTATCAAATTTTTCTCCGTGACCAGTTTACGTCCCTTCAATCAGCCGCTTCGCACACTTGTATGGAAATGTACTATTTTGACACTCCGTGCGCAAAGCTCGATTTCGCACACGCTCGAATAAAAAAGCATGGGCTAAATTAAACTTTGTACACGTCGTATAAAAAAATACGGTTCGATACGCGAGCGAGAAGGAGATTTTGACCTTGTGTAACCATTTCATCCGCGCTTCGCTCGGACGCAATCGTGAGTATTCTCATTTAATACCCTAAAGTCATGCAGGTTATAATAAGTAATTTGTCTCTCGTTAAATAGGTCGGTAAGCGGTTTATAAAGTATATAATTCTGTACCGTCTTAAATGTAAAGAGGCAGTCACGATAGTGATGTAGAGATACAATGGCATGGATATTGTTACAATCAGAGCCAATAGAGGTGTAGTCATGGTCTCTTCTCGACGCTCTTGCGCTCTACAGTGTGTACGCTAGAAAAGAAAGTACAAAAACTTACTAATTTTTTCTCGTGATCCCATAGGAGCACCTATAAACAAAAGAAAATTTCAATCGTTAATTTCTCGACGATTTCCACGATAACAGGATAAAATAAGGTTACCACAAGATTCAGCATATCATCGTTCCCGAATACAATGGCGTTATCTGAGAATCCGCTTGTAAAAGGCGTTATCTGGGAATCCGCTCGTAAAAGGCGTTATCTGGGAATCCGCTCGTAAAAGGGGTTATCTGGGAATCCGCGTAAAAGGCGTTATCTCGGAGTCCGCTCGCAAAAGGCGTTATCTCACACGACAAATTTTTCAGGATCAGATTTAAGTAGGCAGCAGTACTTAGACCTATAATATTTGTGTGAGATAACGTCTTTTTCGGGTGGACTCTGAGATAACCCCTTCTATGAACAGACTCCGAGATAACGCCTTTTACGAGCGGATTCCCAGATAACGCCTTTTACGAGCGGATTCCCAGATAACGCTTTTTACGAGCGGATTCTCAGATAACGCCATTCTATTCGGGAGCGACGATATCTTGAACTACTGAAAATGTTATAGTCGATTTCGTAAATTTCCATGCAAGAGCGTCCTTAATGAACTATTTAATTTAAATGCGATGTACCTTGAAAATCTGTTCTGAACAGATTCGAAAGATTTCATTAGTGAAATCACATGTAGTGACCATATTTGAGAGCAGTACCTACAATGTTGGCAAGACGACAGTTTTTTTAAAGATAAATATTGAAGTTTACATCAATAAAATTTCTCGTTGTACGTTTGATAAAACCTAATGATTTACTGGCTTTAGATATAATATAATTTATATGCGGAGTAAAAGACACAGCAGAATCAAATAACACACCAGTATTTTTTATGGTGCATGTCAACTCTGGTAAGTTTGAGATTATAATTAAATACAGTAATCAAATATAAAATTGGTACTACCTTCGTAGTAAGAAATGGCGTGGCACTCATTTATGCCTATTTTCATTTGGCCACCCAGCAACAGAGTTAAGATCATGCTGTAATCTTTTAGTATCCTCGACTGATATTTGGTACACGTGTCTTTGAAGTCTCCGTAATCAAAGATTATGGCAGTGTTCTGGAACATTCATTGTATTTCGTATTCTTTCATCCAACTTCGTAAACTATTTAAAACATTAACGGCGAGGAAAGGAAAGTATACTAATTGAATTTACACCTCCTGTTCTTGGATGATATTTACGAGTGTACGGTAACAAAAGAGGAAGGTTTTTAAGATCCGGTAGCTTTTGCATAACATTCAAGTATAAATTGCATTTTACTTCAGTTTAAAAGATCATAATACGTATATTATGAATACTTTCGAAGTGAAGAGCTCATACCCTTATACATACAACTTAACCCGTTTTTGCTCTGAGCCCCACAAATTATACTTCATTTTCCATTTTCTCTACTTTTAATTGGCTGATTGTAAAAATTTTCTCATATTTTTAAGATTACCTCACATAATAATTAGTTATTTCTTTCCAAACATGGTTTTAGCATAAACATCTCAATATTTTATCGAAAAAGAAAAAATGATCGCAGAACTTTTGTAATTCGAAAAATATAAAACGAAGATGACTAACCGTTTTAACATTTCATCAAATGAAAAACTTCTTTTCTTCCATATCTTCTTCAAATTAATAACGCAACAGCAGGAAGCATATGAAGGTAGGATATTTACTTCCATTGCATAATGTTTGAAGTACTGGCCAATGTAATGAATAGATTTACACTGATCCGACTACGTTACAGTAGTATCGAACTTACTAGCGCAGCGCGCTTGCATGTGCTACGCGGTGAGCTGAATACTCCCGGGAATCTCTTTGCACCTCCGTAATCCCTTTTGTACATGCACTATCTCTGCTTCTGATTTGGTTATAACGACATTCAAATTACTCTAATTTTAATAATATTTAATATTAACAGTGTTTCGACAATAAATTTCTCTATAATAATTGATTAATACATCTTTCAATTGCTTACTTTATGCCATTATTGCAAAGGTATATGAGAAATCTATGGAAGAACATTTTAGGCTGGTATGTTTATTATTCAAATGTACTATTTGATATTCTAGCTAAATCCATATACTTTATTTGTTATAAGCCAAAAATCTTTTTCTTTTAATTTTAATACATATTTAATAATTGAGAAGAAACTATAAGCTATTCGAATAATTTTTTTTTCACGAAGTTTAAGTCAAGAATAAAATCTGAACATAATATTAACATAATTTTTTTAAAAAAGTCTCTTTTAATGTCCATTCCAATTTTTAAAACCTTCTTGATTGTTAAAATTAAAAAATTGCTTATTGTTTTGAATTTTACTACCTAATTCAAGAACTAATCGTATTGTGTTTTACTTCTGGCCAATTGTAACGTGTTATTTATTTTCTTTTAGCTATAACTAACATTAATTTAATTATTATTTATTCAATACTTTTCACATTAATTATTTTTATTCCAATAAATAATAATCATCAAATAAAAATGGATATTTAATTTTTAATTTTTGCTCCTTTCAATTATTCAAGAGCTAATTACAAATCAAATTTATAGAGGCTTCACATCTTTCGGTCATCATATAATGTATATCATATAACGACTATAATGTATCATATTTAGGTAAAATGAATGCGTCGTTTGTGTTTGATAAATATCAATAACTTAAAAAGGTTTTATAATAAGAATTAGTTTTCTACTATAAATTTAAAACAGTCGTTTGAAACGTACAACGGTAAGGTAATTTATAAACGACTATAGCCTTCCTTTAAAACTGCCAATCACCTTATCGTGATGCAATGCTGTCATAGTTCAAGTTTTTAGACCCAAAGAGCTTGCCTGGTAGACGATTGCACGTAAGTTTATTATTGCCTTCGACTTGCTTAGTTCTGTGGATCATTCAGTTTTGCTATCAAATAATATTACGGTAAGATTTACAGTTTTTAGAGTATGATTCAAATTTGGAATTGTTTATTATATGTATTGTAAAATTAACAAAAATATATATAGGTATACATTCAAGTATACATATTTACCTTTTTGTACAAGTTATATTATGATTTATTTTCACATAATAAATTAATTTGATTAAACTTAGGTGACTATTGAAGTCTTTTTATTTGTTCAAACTACTACTTACAATCGTCAAATAACAATCGATGAAATCAATCATTTGTGAAATCGTATTAGGCTATATTACAACGTATATTAACATAGACAAGATCTGTTCAAAAAGTAGAAAAGTGCAAACACTTCCATGATAATGACAATCTTCTGTCTACGTAAAGTTCTTATCGCATCGCATCACGATATAAGCTTAAAACGCTCCATCCCTAGTTCTTCATTCGACTCTATTCGTGGAACAGTTAGTAGTTTCAGTTATTCTTCAGTTGCCGTTGTAAGAGGTATAGTTTTACTTGTTGATACACCATTTCATTTTATTTGTATTTTCTTTTACATTTCATTTATATTTAAGTTTTTTTAACTTAAGATAACTGCGAGAAAAAATGTGTTTTGAATATATCTAACAATTGCGGAATTTAATTTATTTAAAATAAAATTTTGTGTGTTAACAAGCTGTATCTAGAGAAATGAGGAAAATAGAAGTGTAAGGGAAGTCGCAGAATAAAGAGGAGGCGAGTGAGAGCGAGAGACAAAAAGAGAGAGAAAGAGAGAGAGAGAGAGAGAGAGAGAGAGAGGGGGAGGGAGAGAGAGAGAGAAGCGAGAAAGAGGGCATAGAGAGCGTATGTATGTGTGTGTGTGTAGACGAGTCATATGACTATACGACAGCATTTTTTGAATACGCGGTAAACCGTGTTGGTGGTGGTGAGGGAAGATTCATCTCTTTATGTGACCAATTAGATGTGAAGGACGAATCAGTTTGAAGGCGTTGCTGGACAGAGCAACATCTATACTGTAACTCGGGAGTCGCTTTTTCAATCCCTTTATGTGACTGTTACAAATTTGATTTCTTGACCTTTTGCTAAAAATATGTGTATCATATTATTAATAATCAAAATCTAGGGTGATAACTAATTAATTATTATCAGTGTTCAACGATTAGGTCTTTTAGTAAGTATCATTGTGATAACAATTTAAAATTAAAACCTAATCTTTTTACATGTATAGATAAAATTGGACTGCTATTTGTTATCATTGTATTATAAACGTTTCAGTAAATATAATTATTTCCTGTCTTTTGAAAGTGTCATCATGAAATGTGGCAAATCGGGTATGTGTACGCGCGGTTATGAACGCATTTGTACAGTTGACGCTGGCTAAAGTAATTCAGAGCATTTCTATAATCTAAAATTTTTATTTCCTTTATTTTTTCTTATTAAGTATTAAGGCCATTCTTTTTAAGATCATTCAACTAATTTCTAATGGATAGTTTTGTATTATTAAAATAAAATAAAAAATTAAAATAAAATAAAAATAAAATTTTTTGTAAATGACAAGTATGAAAGAAAATGAAATTGAAGAAGTTCACATACATATTAATTGGTTACAATAAATATATTTGGTCGTTATGATTGGATTTTTTTGGGAAACGAACTCGGTTCGAAGATATAAAAAGGCTATCTCTGTGCCGAATTTCAAAACGATTGGTTGACTTTTACTCCTGTTATCGTCTGGGAAAAAATGCACTTCTTTTCAAGTTATGTTATCTCTATTCTCCTTCGAAACGAAGAGAATGAGCTTTGTCTGATGAAAATCGGTCAATTCGTTCAAAAGTGATAGCCGGTACACACACACAGACATACAGATACGAAAATTTTAATACCAAAAGTTTTTAAATATGTTTTTAAACATTTTTTCTTTCTAAAATTTTGTTCACCATTACAAAGCTTCCTCTTTGAGAAAGCAAAATGCTTATTATTTTATTTTTATTCTTTTAGATAAAAAAACATGTCACGGTGGCAACGTCCTCCTGGGCCAATAAGCGTCTGGAAAGTGGTTGATGGATATGAAAAATTGGAAGATGGAACTCAAAAACCCGTTAAATTTTCTGTACAAGAAATTCCGCTCACCGCAGAAAGGCGAAAGGAAGCACTCGACCTTATGCGCACACATTTTTTAGCGGATGAACCTCTTAGCAAAGCCACGAGTACGTAACAAAAACATTTCATTAAATAGAAAACTTACTCTATAATTTATATTGTCTTCAGAAATAAAACAAGATCCAGATGGGGTTCAAGGATTTCAATCGGTATGGGAATACGGATTAGACCAGGGTATTGGAATTGGTTGTTATCAGCTTGATGCTGATGGCAAAATAGGAAAATTAGTAGGCGCTAATATCTTATTTGTAATGACCGATGGCACGGTAGAGGATTTTGCTAAATTGAAGGTAAAAATTGGATAAACAGTGATTCATATTTATTTCAATATTGATTATAGATTGGCATGCAATTACTCGACAATTTTATTCTTTATTGATTTCATATATGGGTCATTTGCAAAAATGGCAACTATTTAATCATATTTTGCCCAGAGACAAAATATAATTATTTTTAAAGCGGAACAAGAAATATCTACTCACTTTTACATCAGTAATAGGTATTTAA
>UXGD01003011.1:0-22486 GCA_900474315.1 Torymus auratus | reverse complement strand
ATTTGTAATGAATCTTGGCCTACAATAAATCGCATAACAAACTCTTTTTATTCATATGCGCAACTTGCATGATATATGTGCGCAATACTTTTTTCCGATGTAGGCGAGGTTAAGGATCTTAAAAATCAAACTATAAAGGGCAGCGGTAGCTACCCTCGTAGCTTTGTATACTTGCCACGGAGGGCCGCTACCGCAACCCGTGATAATATTATGTGTAGTAACAAATCTGAATTAATATTTGTTTAGTTAGTCATTATTAGCCCTGTAATTGGATCAAATCTGATTTTTATGCAATCGCACAATTTTCCCCGCTCCCCGTAAGACAAATCGAAGCATTGAATTATGCATAGAGCAGGAGTAAGACGAGATAGGTAAACAGATAACAAGATGGAAAGAGGGAAAGAGAAAGAGAAATCATCTCGCACATTTTTCCATAATAAACAGCTCGTTCCCCAAGCATGTATACACGGGGGATACACTAATTCTCTGTCTTTTTCCCTTACGCTCTTGTTTCATCTTAGGGCTTTCCGCTCCTCGCTGCTCCCATGGGATACTTCAAAAGCGGTCACGCGGGGCAGATCATTCTTCCGATTTCGTTTGCGGCCTGTTTCTGGTCTGCCTTTTTCTGCTTCCTTGTGGCTTTTCCGAGCGATGCGTGGACGGAAAATAATCCTTACAAACTGGAATCAGAAAAAAGAGAGAAAAAGGATCAATTTGGATTCTGAGATTAGGAATCCCGGAAGAATAAAGAAATATTGATGGAATTAAATTATTTCGACATGGTCATAATTTTCAAATGGATTGGTTTGAAAACGAAGGCTTAAGGATGGCTCATGTAAGATTTTATATTTTACTTTTAATAAAAGTAGAAAGAAAAAAACCAAACCAAAAAATGATTACACAGAAAAAAAAGAAAACCGCACTGTTTATTCTTTCCATTATCTTATCTATTTTGCTTTGTTTATTTCAGCAGCAGCCTTTTACTTTAAAAAAAATACATTTCGACAAACAAATAGCTGCCAACGCAAATACACAGGGGAGCCACGATTTATCAGACTCTCCGTCTCTCGTTCTCTCCCCCGTTCGCCGTAACTTCTTCCCTCATTCACCCTCCTTCCTCGATCTCCTTCTCGCGTGTGCGCGCGAGCGGGACTTAAACTGCGCCCACGTGGGGTAGATCACTCTTCTGATTTAGTTTGCCGCGGCTGCAGCGCGCATACATCTGGTCTGCGTTCTCCTCTTTACTCTCGCTGGCGTTGCTCACCAAATGGTGCATGATGGCGCGTCTCAAACATTTACGCCGGGACGTGTGTATGTGACGGACAGACGTGCTTCGAAGCACAGAAAGACTAATTATCTCCCTGAGATATCACACAGTTTTTCATGCCGCATGCAAGCTCAAAAATTTCTACGCTCGTGACATTTCAAAGAAATAGTGGTGTAATCTGGTAGGCGTGTGAAGATTTTTTAAACGAATTATGAAACCGTTGATTGTATGAAAAATTTAATTCAACATTATGGTCATTGATTCAAATTTGAAGTGAGGACCTCATTCATGTTTGGAAATTATGTTGGTAAATAAAAATAGTTTAAGAAGATTAAACACTGTGAGATGCACTTATTAATCAATTAAAAATGTCGTGATTTTCTTCTATTTCAAAACATACAGTATACATATAATGTATCGTCGCGCGGTATAAAGAAAAACCAACTTAGAAGAGCCAGACGAAGAAAAGCCAGTTTCTCGCGAAAAAAGCCAAAAATGTGCCCATTCTTTATATCATTTGAGATCCTTGCTTTATATAACATTTTTGTCCTTATTCATGAATTATGTTATGTATGATAATTCATTCATTCCACGAATTCGATCAGTGCATTGGACTATGTAACTTCTTTCCTTATTTGCGTACCCGTAAAATTTATTGCATGGTTAAGACATTATCTTTTCAAAACTAAACCATGGCGACTGTTAGTCATATTTTAGTTTACTACGTATTTTAATTAATATGAGTTAAACGTAATATATTTGAAAATATAGTTATACTTATTTTGAATACTAATAATTATTTATTGCTAATTAATATTTTAATTATTTTTCAATTCATATAATGTTAAATTCCATTTTTTTCATAAATAATTTCATTTTAATAACTAATTTTTATATTTGGTTTGAAATTGCAACTAACAACATCACGGAAAAGTTTTGTGTCGTGTAGAATCCACTAAAAGTGGATCATACATTTGATAATGGTTTACTACTGTTCATAATTTTGTAGCAGGAAGAAATTTAACCTTCGACGCAAATTTGTTTGGATTCACAAGTAAAATAATTTCCAAGATATCTTATCGAAATGAGTATCATAACATGAAGACCTGTTATAAAAGAGTAGATGTTAGTATACCTATAATTATCAATAACATGATAATATATTTTTGGTGTCATTGGCATTTTCTATTTTTCCTCCCTGGTAGAAATCGACTCTATTTTCTACTAAGAAATGGCGAGTTTTACTGGAGGAATACAAAACACTAGGCATTTTTCTTATCTATTTCTATTTACCGGTGAAACGATTTTTTCAGTCATATTCGACCATTTAATAGATTGAAAATAGAATAAATTTTATCACAAATTTACGTTAGCTTATTTATGAGTATTTAGAAGATATTAAAGTTGGCCATTTTTTTACTTAGAAAATGGATAATAAGAGGCTTCTAATAGACAAATATCGGTTTCAGTTAATATCTATAAGAAAGGAGTGTTGTTCATGTTTTTTAATCTGTGTTTATGGTTTAAAAGTGCAAAAGAATTTCGGACTCAATGAAAAGCGAGTCCGAAAGTGCAAAGTAATTTCGGATTCGATCAAGAGCGAGTCCGAAAGTGCAAAAGAATTTCGGACTCGCTTGCAATCCGGAGTACGAGTGTGAGAGATAAAAATCAAACCCATTCAAGCGATTTCATGCTTTTAAAAGTTGCAAACGTGCTTTCAGAATCAATATCTAAAGCAAACAATTCAAATATTAGTAATGATATTCAGTACTTGTAAATAGTTTAACATAAGGGAAAAATTGGCTACATTTCTTGAATGGGTTAATTTTAAGCGAGCCTATTATTCATCATCCGAACTTGGTAATTAAACAATAATGAAAACTTGAAGCGATTATTTGAATCTTTGAAAGACAAAGCTTGCGACACGGCGAAAGCTCATTTTGTTGCTGGGAATAGCAACTGTGATGTCATAATGGAGACGTTGGAGATGCGATTTGGTAATCCACGAGTTATTTTAGGAAAGTTATTAAAAGAAATAAGAGAATTACCTATTATCGATATTCAAAAAACGAATTTAGTGGAATATGCGACTAAAATAAAAAGCTCCGTTGATGTGATTAAATCACTCAAATGTGAAGGTTACCTTAACGGATCGTAACTTGCAGATAATTTGTTAAACAAGTTACCAGGTTTGATGATAGATAATTATATCATATTTGCGGCAGATGGAGACACAAACATACTTGTATTAGTCAAAATAGCTGAGTTCATACATAAAGAAGCGAAAATAACTCTTGATGCCGGCGTAATCAGATCTAATTTGAATGCGCCTAATGAACCCGGACACGAATGCGAAAACAATGCAGCTTTCTCGTAACGTAAAAAAGCCAGTTTTTGCGACATAAACCCATAAAATTGATAAGTGTAATAATTTTTTAAGAATTCCAATTGCTCAATGTTGGGAACTCATAAAAACGGCTAGGCTTTGTTATAAATTCCTTAATAAAGGATACGATAGTGCGCGTTGTAAAAACAGGAATTGTAGGAAATGCGGCCGAAATCATCATGAACGGTTGCGTCAAGTTTTTCAGTTTTTCCCACAACATCTGTGATGGAAAATGATCCGCAAACTTGTGCAAGTTCAAGCGCCAACATTTCGCCAACAGAAAATAATATCGATTGACTTAGAATCAGATATATTTTTAAAAATGATACCAGTACCTAACCATAGTAGGAAAATATTTTTCAAAAGGAATATTTGCGCTTTTAGATGATGGATCGGCAGCAACCATAATAAACGCAAATATAGTTAGAGAGATTGGAGATATGAGTATGAAAATTCATGTTGCGTTGAAAGGAATTGGGGGTAGGGAATCGCTTTCACTTGCGAATGCGCAAATAGATCTAACAATTAAAACTATGAACGCAGTGTTTCCTCCATTGGGCGTAATAATCGGTGAAAATTTCGCGCTGCCCTCGCCAAAAATAGATGGGAATTTGTCAAATTTATGTTTTTGAATTACAAGTATTCAGACTAAACCCTATAACCAAGCTCCCGAATTATTAATTGGGCAAGATTACAGCAATTTGATTAAAGCAAGGGAATTTCGAGAAATAATAATTAATAAATTATTCATATCGCGATGCTTGCTTGGGTGGTCAATTCACGGGTTTAATGATCAAAGTTTCATGCGTCAATTTAATGTCATGTTGAAGTCAAGATGATGAAAACTTGATTACAATGTTACAATAGCCTAAGAAAAGTAGAAAATGCCAATGACATACCAAAAATATATTATCATGTTATTGATAATTATAGGTATACTAACATCCACTCTTTTACAACAGGAAAAAATTTAGTCACGAAAACAAGTTTATTTTGATTTTCAAGTAAAATAATTAATTGGACATTTTCGCGAGCTTAGATGTTAACAAGAACAGTAATATATAAGGATGAGCAAAATACATTATGGGCAGTTGCTTAGACATAGCAAATCGTAAACATGAAGGCTACCATATTCTCTACCGCTTTCCTTGCCATTTTTCTATGGTTCTTCGCAAGTCCAGCTTTCAGACAGCGAGGTCCAGCAAGTAAGTATTCATCGTAACCGTATTAACGCTTACACTATTTAATTAGTAATGATTTTAAGATTTTTAACGAAAAACATAAAATCAAAAGAGTTAATTTTATTTTTAGAACAAATTTTTAATTATAGAATTGAAAATAATTGAACGTTTTTAAAAAGTTTTAAGATTGTATTAATTCACAATCATATAATTGAGGGCGTTGAAAGAAAAAGGAGGCATAGCCCATTTAGTTAACACACGTTATGCCCTCTTTTTATTTCCAGACCCCCAATCATACAATACGTATACATTATAAAATATATTGAATATTTAATTATTTATCATCTTTCGTTTTGTACAGTAAAAGTATATTCACGTGCGTTTGCAACAAGTAATAAAATAACAGTATCAAACGAGATTGAAAATTATCGATTTCTCAAATCATGATTGTTAAAAGTCAATAAAATAAAACAATACACAAATGGTTTTTCATTTAAATATTTCCTTTTATAACCGAGTCAAATAATACAGTCTTCTGCAAATTATAGATGTAATATACCAACTCCAATAGACACCAATAGATGTCAAACTATAGATGTAATATATAAACGTAAGATTATCGGTAATTAAAATCTCTTTGTTCACGCCCTATACAGTTCTATTTTTATCACACAACCACAACACCACTCCCAATTGTTTCCGTTTCCAGTCACCACCGCACCTCCTTAACCTCCACCTCTTTTTCTCACTCCTCCGAATATCCATTCTCGGAGCTCGAATTCCTCGAGGCGAACGCGCGCGCACGCGCCGAAGTTGAGTGACAGGCGCTTTGGGGGCGCATGGAGTTGAACCTCTCGAAATACGCACCGACGGCATATGTGGGAGATGTGTATAGGTACCGAAACTCGGCCGAAATTAATTCGAATTATTTTGATTGAGCATTTCCGCGGACGCGCGATGTGCCTGTCACATTACCGAGAGCGCGGCACACACTGGGCTTCTCGAGGATGTATATGATGGAGAGGGAGGGGGGGATTTGATGCGCGCGTCGGCGAATCGTTTGGTCGAGGTGATGCGATCGTAACGATGAATACGGAGATGTGTAGTACGTATGTGTGTGTCTTTTTATTGAATAAGAAAGGCGTGTAATTTCGTTTTAATAAAGCGATGGGCTGGAGGTTGCGCTTTATTATTCTCGATGCCAGTTTTTACGCGTGATTGACGTTTATTACGAAAGTATCCGTATCTCTTGCTTCAGATTTATTAATTTTAAACGCTTCTTTCACGATTATTTCAAATTGCATTCGAGAATAGTTAAAAATGAAATTATATTGTTACCGTTATTACAGCTTATAGATTCTTTTTAGTGGTAACGTAATTAATTCCTTAACTGGAACATCGATATCGTGGCTTTCTGAATAAACTATAATGGCTATAGGTGTAGAAGAAATTTCACAATATCCTGTGTTTCTCGGCGTTAATCGTTCTCAAAACTGACAGCCGAAGGACAACCGCATCCGCGTCTATCACACACGATCGTGACTATTTTACACGGTTTTGACCCACCATAAGGGCTGCCCGACATCCTAAGCTCCGTAATTTTCCGGTCGAGGCCTCTAAATTCACGGCTGTTAGAGGTCGGTGATTGACGTATTAAGATGATTCGGCGGTAGAGCCATACCCCTGGAAGTGTATACTTTATAGATCGTGCGGTCTGATGTTTTTAACGGCCGGATGCGTGGGTTTCGGGATGCGCGCCTATAGACGTGTTTTGTCGATCGACAAGTGGGAAGTGTCAAAGTCGAGGTGAAAATTAAAGTCCTGCACCGATTAAGACGTGATGCGGTGTTCCCTTCTTTTGTCTGGAGGCCACGCGATGATTTATATAAAAACGTAACGGTCTTAACGGGACGTTATGACTATTCTAAGCACCTGTTTGTTACTTTGTGACATGGTTATTGTCTATGTCTATTGTTATATCATTGTTACAATCGATTCAAAGACACGATTATTTGTAAAGCTATAACTCTCTGGTACCGTAATATTCTCATTAGATTATATATCTTAAAAACTTAAATCATCAGGAAAATCGAATAACTTATTTCTTTCATCGAGAATATAAATAAACCAGTAGCACATTTATCCTATACTTTTGACTAATCCATCTCACCCGCGCGGTAATCGACAAAGCCCAACCCGCTATTTATAAATTTTCCAAGAGAGAGAGAGAGAGGAGAAAAAACAAAACGCGCGCGGTGTGAGTTACGGCAAACACCGCCGGTCTCGAAGGGTTGAAACGAGACACCCAATACCGGGAAGCATCACGCGCGCACACCGGAGAAAAAAGCCCTGCACTTGATATGACAGTACCAAGCGTTCGTTCACTCGTCTTGACAACGATTCCTCTCCCTACCTATCTCCGAGCCCGAGGATACAAAAAAGAATGAAAGAAACGCGGGGTGATCCGCTCGTGTGATGCCACCGGCGCGCATGAGAGATAGATCAAATGCAACGAACGCACGCGCGCGAGTACACGTGTAACCCCTTGCATATCACTACTTGGAGATGCAGCGACAAAACAAAGAGAGAGAGTGAGATAGAAAGGAGTGGAGACGTAGCTAGAAAAAAAGGAAAGGGGGTAGAGAGAGAAAAGACGAGAGGAGAGACGCGTAGGTACGCGCCGCACGCGTGAAAATATTTTCCGGCTCGTCGTTCCTAGAACAAACAGACCTCGTCACGTTTTCTGATCCTTCTCCGCCGCGCGTGCGTGTGTGCACGTATATATGTATGTACGTACACCCTCGAAATCCTCATCGCTGGGTCTCCTCCGCGTGCCCCGCGGAGGTGTTTCGTTTGCTCTTTTCCTCAGGCGCGCGCGCTCGATAAACCTACCCGTGCTAGAGAGCAGACGCCGAAACTCGCTTTCCTTTGTTTTTTCCCGCACCTTTATGGCGGCACTAAAGTCCTGTATTTGCCGAATGAATAACACACACGCGCAGGCGCGCGAGCCCGGACACCCGGGAAAATCATATTTTCCCTGTTTATATTTGTTGTTATGGGGGTGTGGAGTGTGCGAAGGAAAAATGTCTCGCGCGCTGCTCGGTGATAACTGCACTAATATTGTCAGGGTCTGGAGAAACGTGCTTTTCAGGTTTTTTTCCGGAATTCGTTAACGAGTGAGGTCGTCTAATAGCCGTGTACTCTGTAGATTTTCCGAAAAGAGCTGATGATGTAAAATTTTTAACAATTTCTATATTTATATGAATTTTAATGAAGATGGAAATATATTTAATAAACTTTTTTTCGGGGAAATACTTTTTATTTATAGTTATATTGTAAAGCCTCTACAAATACATACATTTTTTTTAATTAATTTTTTGATATAATTAAAAATTAAATCCGATTTTGATCCGAAATTTGTAACGCTGAGTTTCTAGAGTAAATAGTAATGATAATACAAATTGAACAGCCAATTTATGTACTTATTCTATTTTTATTTAATGTACAATACGTTTAATTGTTCATTCGGCTATACGAAAAAACACAACATTTTCCAACATTAATAATATCATGTTTTAATAAAAGACGCAATTAATAAAGTCTTACATAAATACAGTCCGAGAATCTGTAGCAACTACATAAGCAACTTGTATGTTTCTGACCTGAGACTGTAGCGGTACGCTATCTAGTGGCTAGATTTTCAAGCTAGGGTAGATGCTTTTTCCAAAACTAGCATGAGAATCAATTTTTATTATAGCATTAAATAATTTGTGTATTTTTATTTATTATTTTATTAATTTATTAATTATTTTATTAATTATGAAAAATTGCATACTGTCTTTATAGGTATTTGTTGTTTTTAACAAAAAATATAAAGACAGTATGCAAATTTCTATAATTCATTTAATTTATAAGTAAGTATAACAAAGTTCTTATCAAACAATCACAGTTTATATATACACCCACTGAATCAGTATAATATACTTCAAGATATAGGGATAATTGTTTAATACAAGCAAAACGGTATTTGAAATCGATATACCTATAATCTCATTTTAAGATGAATTTCACATTGTAATGTAGTTTACTAAACTCTACGTTATAACAACGACATTTAGAGGTGGAATTAAAGCTATTCAATTTTTAATCTTTTATCCGACCAAGCACTTTGTAAATAAATAAATAAATAAATAAATCGGAAAAGAGAACTTACTCTTTTCAAAATTAACACCGTTTCTCACACATCCGCTCCTTTATACTTATTATTTCCCACTTTACTTCCCATTCTATCCGCGTTTGTATATATATTTCGCCATTCTATTCCCACCCGCAACGCCAACAAAGTTATATTTATTTGTTTTGGTTATCCCTCGCCTTTTCAAAATTTTCTGGAATGCACGTATACGAATCCGGACCTGTCTTCTTTCTTCCTCCTCTGCTTTTGAATTGTCACACACACACATACCTTTTCTTCCACGGATCCTCGATCGATCAGGTATAAATATACGCTGCACTCCGGGAAAAGAGACTCTCGCGCAGCGTGCTGTAGCTCGCGCGTGCACATTTACAGCCGCAACTGTCGCGCAGGTTGCGCGGATTTTAAAACGCTCGACAAAAGAGCAAACTTTTTCTATGGGCCGAGAGAGAACGACGCAGCGCGCGCGCGCGGGGAGAAAAGAACACGACAGAGAGATGGCCGTAGGTAGAAAAAGAGCAAAGGAGAAAGAGGCTTAAGCACATACGTATATATGCTATAGGGGATAGACGTTGAGAATCGGTATCCGTGGTACAGTTCCGATGAAAAGTATTGAGTAGACACGAGGGCTTCTGTCGTGTCACCAGGAATTTAATATCTTCCGTGGTGTTGGAAAAAAAGATAGTATAATACCAATATTTTCGTACATATTCAATATTGTGACATATACCGTGTGGTCGAGATACAGTTGCTTTATGTTTATGCAGAAATTGACTTGAATAGACTCAGAATTAATCTATAAGCTTATACACACTTGCATTTTTTTCTATAACCAATTATTTTTAATAATTAATAATTGTGAGCGTTAATTAATCGTTATACAAGTTCATATATAAAAGATGTTTCAATTACCTATACTTGAAAAAAAATTGGTAAACCACAGGCTGAAGGGAACATCATTAGCATGCACATTACGACTGACATTCTAACTTCTAGGAACCAAGCTACCAATTAAATAATTATTTGATTAGCGAACGTATACCGTGTACTTATTGCATTTATTTAAAGGAATAATTCTAGGTGCCGAGCGTAATGACACACCCTGGGATGAAAAATGTACATTTCATTGAGGAATGCATAATTACATAGTAGTATAGCCTACAGAATTCATTCGAGAAACAAAAAAAAAGACAGGTCCAGAGCGACGCATACCGATTATCATTAGAGGGAACCCGAAATTCCACCACGACGCGTATATATAATTCGAGCCGATATATCTACCTCGCCTCAGTTTCTGCCGTGATTTTTGACCGAGACTGTGCATCACGCACGGCAGAAGTATCATCCAGCACATCCCCGAGAGAAATTTAACCCACGGTGCACAGGTACGAGGACACACACACACACACTCGCTTATAGTCATCGTCGAATCTCACTCTCTAAGCAATGGACCACAATGGGGGACAGCTGAAACGAGAGGGCAAAACATTGAGACGTACGCCGTTGTTGTCGCTGTCACCTTCTCGACCCTCCCCATTCCCGCGACGTTATTACGAAAACATTCGAAACTAGTATACATAGCGTTCTCCGAGCTACCACCACCACTGGCATTATTGTTATTGTTATTGTGCGCGGGCCGGGCAGACCGTCATTATTACACTTTTCCACCGACGGCTGAGATATATCCCCCCTCATATACGCATTGTGCGCCCCGCGCGAGAGTTTAATAGATGGAACACCCAAGTGACTCCGGGGGTGGATGATGGCTGGAGAAGAAGAAGAGGGAGCGAGAGGGAGAAACAAGACGGAGGGACCTTTTCCTGCGCTCGCGCCGCTGGAGATTTTCCGTATAATTCATGGCGTTTCTCCGGTTTCACACACACATAGAGAGAGATGCGGAGGAGGAAAATATTTGGAAGTTTGGACAATCGTGCAGCCGTCGCGTGTCGCGCGCGCGCGAGATGGTTTTATAACGCGGAGGTGTCTTCCGGCTCTTTTCCGTTCTGGAGGTATAAGGAGAACGAAACATTATATTACTGTAGGCAGATGATTTGGGTGTGGGCTTTTGTTAAAGTGGGAATGAATCTTTTTGGGATGGTATATAGAGGTAGGCATAGGTACAATGCGATAATGGGGTTGCGAATTCACTGTGTGATGATCGTTTTAGAAAGTTTGCAGAACGGTGAAAAATTAGTCGATGATAACAATGAATTTTTTACAAAGATTTTTTAATATTTGCACACTCACGTTTTAAATTGAGATTTACTTTTCAGCATTTTTAGAAAATTGACTAAGGAATTGAAGAAAAAATGTCAGAAAAATCATTTCAAAAAAGATGAGAAAAGAATTATGACTACAGCGATAGTTGTAAAACCAAAACTGAAAGACGAATTTTAAAAATCTTTGTGAAACATCGTACCATAAATTAAAAACACACTTCGTTTTCTAAATTTAAAATATATTGCACGTCATTTAAAATTCAACATTGTGATATGTTGAAAACTTGATGTGAATTAAATGTTAATTTAAATTTTGTATTCTTCACTTGTATAATCGTTACAAGCGAACTAAACACCTTAGACAAATTTATGATAACTGTATGCGATATTTTCACACCGCACTGTTTAACAATTTTTCTTGGTACACAGATCTTTTCCTGTTTCGAGAGACAACTTTGTGATTAATGACAGCTAGAATAGTGTCAGAAGATAGGCATTTATGCAACACATGACACAACAGCCACGAACTCGTATTTCTTCCACTTCGCCTCAAGCATATGTTGTCTTGAATTATAATATAGATCCTGTATGTGCATGTCTGTATATAATGGTATTTTTTTTTACACAAAATCTCGCATTATTTAAACACTGTATTTGCGTATACTACGTTTCTTATTATTTATCAAATAAATTTTTTATAATAGAAATCAGCCAAATACAGTGTAAATATACTTAACCAATCCTATATATAAAATACCTCGTATTGATATTCACTCAACAAACTTCTAGAGTAATTATAAATTATTTATTAAACCTCCATTACAGTTTGCTTTCCCCAAATACTATATTTTTTCCTGTTAAACATAACACCCCAAACATATACATCACCCACGACTCATAAAACAATCGCAGCACTGTCGCGCATCCAACCTTATGATAAATAATTCAGGAAAAAACTTTCCACACACGCCCACACATATTATCATCATCTCCGGCTTGGAATCACGTTCCCCGCGACTACCCCCCCGACGACGACCGAGCGCGCGCGGCTACTATATACCACCCTCTGGAGAATCGATGTTATCTCGAGGCGTGAACGCGCGCGCGCGCGGATCTCGCACCATTGCTCATGGAGGACGCGTTGTAAACGACGATTTCCTCGTCTCGGAATCGCGGCGCGGCTCACGTTGCAAGTCAAGTGATGTGTGTGTATATGTGTGCGCGATGGTGTATAAGTGTATAACGCGTTGGGTTTCAGAGAATCGTGTCTTCGATCGGCTGTGCTCGAGTGCGCTCTCGTCGGGATTTTTGATGACGAGTGACGACGACGGAGGGGCTGCGACGACGACGAGGCAGTGGTTGCGCCTTTGACCGCGAAGGGATTGATTGAATTTGCGTTCTGTAGGGAGGCAGAGTGATTCAATTGCTCTATAGTAGTACTTGTAAGCGGAAGGTGCGCGCGCGCGCTGTTCTCTCTCTCGGTGAATTGTACTTAGGAGCAATCGAATAAAGTACTCGTTTGATGTGGCGAAGGGAGAGACTGCATAGGGTGATTGATTGCAGCGAGCTTCGGGTGTGCTATGCTGATTGTTTTATTTACCATAGCAGTTTGTCAAGTATATATACGTTTATCTGGAATTAAAAATAGTTTTTGATTTCTTACATTATAAAATTGATTTATATAAAAAAGCGGTAAACCCATATAAAGGCGGTAAAAAAATATTGACGCCTTTAAGAAGCACTTTATACTTTTTTCAATAAAAAGCAGGGAAAATTGTACGTCTACTAGCAACCTAGAATCATTCGATATAAAGCGCGCAATCACAATGCGGCATAAATACTTGGTTATATACGAAGGTCATAAATTTCGAATATCGAAACAAGCGATTGTAAATCAAAATCCCATGTCGCGCACGACGCAACTCGCGACGGCGCGTATAGACCTCATACAAAGAGTGCGCGCGAGCGATTGGAGGTAAAAAGGCCCGAATCATAACCCACATATAAAACCCCTTGTAATCCAAAAAATATTCTGTGAGAATCATATATCCGGCATAAAGACCCTCAAACACGAATTCCGAGGTCGCGCGACTGGTTCTACTACGCAGTCACACAGAGAAAAGAACGACGGATTCCCGCACACGGCGCGCGAGCCGTGCATTAAAAATTCTGCCGGGAAATTGGGCACGAAAGGGAAGGGGCCTTGCGGAGGGGATGTATATGAGGAGAAGTGACGCGCACAAAAGTCGAGTGCGACTCTGGGGCCCGTCGCGCGGTCTCTAAAAGCCGTTAAATACATATACGCGGGGACCACTGCTACTGCTGTGTATATGGGGCTTTCAAGGGTGCGCGCGCGTGCACAATGGTCGCGGGAATTGACTTTTTTGGGGCCCCACCCGCGGCTACCGGCGCCATAGGAGGTCTACCTCTGTGTCCGGATGCTTTTTCCGCCCTCTGCATGTGTGCGGGGTGCATATTGTAAGGGGTTTTCGTGTGCGATCGCGTTTTCTCTGCTGTTTATAGGCAGCTTCCGTATATAAAAGTGCGTGTGTTGTGTACAATTAGTGTGTTTATTGTCAATACTTATTATAGATATATTTATATTATTTTTTACGTTTAAAAGGAAAATATAACATCGCGTTGTTTTGTACATCATGATTAATTTGTGAAAGAGTAAAAATATTAAAATTCAATAAATGAACATTACAAAACAGGTGCGTTTCTGTTTATTGTCTCTTATTTTCATTCTCACGCATATAACAAACATCCATTTTCTCGTATTATTATTATTATTAATATTTTCCGTATTGTTTATATAAAATATGAAAAAATATTATAAACATCCATCATCATTTTCTCTAATTATATGAAATGGCAAATTTATTAAAATACATTAAATATAAGAAAATTTTTTTAATTTATTTAAAATCATTTATCTACAATTGTTGTTACATTATAATTAATGAAATTATGTCAAAATATAAAAAAATGTATATGTATAAATCAATATATAAAATGTTAAAAGGATTAATACAATACTGTTCAATACAATTCATTTCAAGTAATGAGAAATATAATATTCCAAACGTATTTTAAATAAATATTAATTTTTAAACGACTTTATGGAGTACGTATATGTATATGTTTCAGGAAACAAAAACAAATTCTACACACATTTGCCTTTCAGTCCCATCAATTCATTGCCAAAACTTTCTCTATAGGTAAAACGTTTCTTCCACAACACCCCCCATGTAAATACACGGCAAACAGAAACAACAATAAACACGTTCGAAAGCTGCAAATAAAACACCCAATAATGCGTCCATCCGCTTCTTTCACCACTTGCTTCCTCTCCCTCTTCCCTTCCGTCCTCACACACACACTCTCTCTTTCTCCGTCTCCCCTGCGACACTCCTGTCAATGGATTTTTTTCTCACTTCTCTCTCTCCCTCCGTACGTATATATATACGCTACTGCACGCGCGCCACACGCCGTGAATAGTCATTTATCCCCCGAAAAAGCGTATATTTTTCCAGCAGCGGTATAATATGCGCGCGCGTACGTCGACTTCCTGCTTCCCGCTCGTCGCCCATTCTTCATAATTGATGAGGCGCGGCGGCGGCGGCGCTGCCCAAGCGATTTACCTCGAGGGACCTTTTTTCGGGAATTCCTTCGCTAGAGAGAAAGAGAGAGAGAGAGTCTAGAATGCTTATCGATTCCGACGCGTATGCACACACATGGGCGTATATAACACGAGCGATTTTGTCGACGCGCCGTTGCGGTGTTCGACGGCGAAAAAGTTCCTTTTCCTCGTCTCTTTCTTTTCCGCGCGTGTCGCGTAATCGGCTGCCGCTTACGCGGCATTTGTGCCTTTGTGCGAGGATGTGAGGGGTGTCGAAGTAGTCGCGGAGTACTGCTGTGGGAGAATTGCAGAGACGGCAGTATAGTTATTATTCTGCGCATTCTTGTTGGAGGACTTATGGAATGTATATAAATCTTTGAAAGAACGGTGATTTTGAATATATGATTTCGATCGTATCTTACTTTCCGACAAATAGAGCACTATATTTTATTGTGAATGTTATAATATATGATTCGTTAAATAAACCATCTCAATATAGATATATCAGCTGTAGCTCATGCTCCTTAGCATCATTCCTCACTTAAATAAAATAAATCTTTTTACTTGTAATATGAGTATATGAGACATTTAGATATAAGAAATTAAATAATAATTTAATAATAAATTTAGATAATGCAATAAGATAGAGATAGGATTATAAGGTAATATGTACAATTCGTCCTATGTTATTTATTTATTTGAAATTTTCTTTAAATGACATTTTATGGATCTTCAAAAATAACTTTGAACGTATTATACTAACAAAAAACGAAAACTATAGCAGTCGTTCTTATTTATTTCGAACACTCTAGTTTCGTTCTTTCGAAACTCACCGAGAACCAGCGAAACACCTATCTTCCAGAAATCCACAAATTTTTCGCCGCACTGTCCCACGGTAAATCCAATTTTGCCGACCAATCTATTTTCTTTTTCCTCTAGCTCGCTTGTTCTTTCGCGCGCGACACGTTCTCCCTACATACCTCTTCTAAGCTCCTCTCCTAATCAAGCGTGCCGCGCTCGAAATTCTCCGACCTCACATACCCAAAAGAGAGAAAAATCTATCGCCTTCGGCCCCCAAGGGCATAAATTTGCGCCCTCGCGCGCGACGACATCAAAGTCCACCCAATTCGTGCGGCATTGTTTTTTCCGGAGCCGCGCGCATTGTGCCCGGGAATGGGACCGAAAAAGGAACGTCCGGATATGCGCTGTGTGTGTGTTTGTTGCAGTAGCGTAAAGTCGCGCGTTCCGAATAGGTAAAATAACTTTGGAATTTTTCTGAGCTGCTGCGAAACTTGGTTCTGGTGCAGTGTGTGTTTGTTTGGCGTTGTGTTTGGTTTTTGCTGCTTGATAATACAGTGGGAATTGGATTGGAATTTGTATAAGATACACGTTCACGCGATGTATACAAAAGAGTATATAAGAAGAGAAGTTGTTTAAAAACTGTTTATTACTATTATTGGTATAATGTCTTTAAAAGTCGTGAAATTTATAATCTTATTAATGGTTGAGAAATTAAAATTCACAACGAGTTAATTATATAGTTAAAAAATGACGTTTTATTGGATTTAATGGATTTTACCAAATAAAACATCATTTTTTAACTAATTAACTAGTTATGAATTTTAATTTCTCAACCATCAAGATTAAAACTGTTTCTTACTTTTAATGAGATTATAATCCACGTTCCCATTACGATTATTTTGGAGCAACAGCGCTTGAAAAATAAATTAATTACTACATTTTGTATACTTTTTTTCCTTTTTTTCCAATATTTTCCTTAGGTTATACGTTTAACGCGAACTAAAGCTGTCATCAAACTAAATTCTTAACAATTATTGATTTCGAATTTCAGACACGACGAAAGACCGATACGATTAAGATTGAAATGGCTCTGATACAACATTTTAAAAATAATATTTCGAAGAACTTATTATCGACCCATAAATTATGAAGTGGAAGGTAAAACAAGAAAACCCATTATACTCAATTAGCTAACCTCAATCCGTCAATTATATCACGATGAAACATCGCAGCAACACCGCGATTGAAATTTGTTCGAAAGCTCTACATTTACTAAAAATACAAATTGTCGCTAATCAACCCTATATACTGAATTTAACTACAAGTTTTCACCGATCGCAATATTTCATACATGACCCAAGCACCATACCGTTCTTCTCAAAAATAAATTTCATCCTTATTCCAACACATTCGCAAACAGACCATATACACGTATATATACCTATAATACACCCCAGCTTCCAAATTACCCGCGACACAAGAGCGCACCGCACCGAACCTCGGCCGCGTGCTTGCGCGCAAACATTTCCGTGTCACGGCGTCGCCCGCGGCGGTAGCGGCTGCGGCCCTCTCCTCCCACATCGACGTGGCAGCAAATGGAACGGAAGGTACACGCAGTCGCGCGCAATCGCTGAAAGAGCAGAGGAGAGAGAGAAAGGGAACTTTGTTCGCTGTAGCCGCCGATTTATTTGCCGTCGCGCGCGCCAGCGCGGGGAAAGCGCGTCAAATGCCGCGTTGGATTGGAAACGCGCGAGCGAGCGATGAACGCACAAAGGCGCGATAGAGCGGTGCGAACTTGCGCGCGCGCGCGCAACACCCACCCCCGCGTTGGTATCGCTGTGTAGAGTGGGTATTTTCGTTTGGGGGTGGTGGTAGTGGTGGCGGTGGCTTGTTTACTTGAGACGGGGGTGTAGGGTTTTTGGTGGAATTGAATTTTTGCGGAGTAAATTTTTGAAAGAACTCCGGGGAAATAGTATACGCGGTGTCGGTGCAGTTAAGGGAAATGCAAGGTCGAATATAGTTGAACGTTTTTGCTGGTTGGTGTTGGAAAGGTGTACGTGCAACTTTTGTTTATAAAATCTATTATTTTAGCAAAGTTGCAATATAATTTTAGTGAAGCATTTCTGTAGATATAAAAATGTGCAATGCAATGTAATTAAATATAAAGAAAACGTATTATGGATTGGGAGAGGTGTAATGTATGTGAAAATAAAGAAATGCTTTTTCCAACACTCAAACAATGAGAAGAATATAAGTACACGGGGAAAAGATATTAAAAGCGAAAATAGTTTTGACAGTCTTTTATAAATTTTTTTCTCATACTATTTACTTTAGATATTTGTTGAATAATAATAAGGAAAATTTGTACCAATCTTCAAAGATGTTATGTAATTTATAAATCACTTTTAATTGTTTAAGTCACGCAATTAAAGAAAGCATAATATATCAATATGATAAAACGTAAATATTTGTTATGGAATAATTGGATTAGAGTTTTGATGTTCTAAGACACTTGTAATAAATAAATAGTCTCCTTGTCAGTTTGATAGAGGCCTGGCATATTCAAACACCTCGCGTCTACTGGGTCGATACTCTACCGACTGAGCCATCAATGTCTAATCAGATAAATTATAATAATTCAAGTTCCTAATTTATAGATAACAATTTTGATGAAATGTCACTTAAGTCTCAAGGTATTTCATACATAATAATAACAAATTGTAAATTATCTTAGTTATTGTTACAAATTACCATTGACATTGCAATATTAATCAGAAATTCGCAATACTACGTTCGTAAGTTTAAAACACAAATGAACAATACGACGTAAAATTTAATAAAGTATATGATTTATTCATTTCGCAATATCGCAAAGCTCCTTTCAACTTTTCACATATGTACATTTAACGCACCGAAACGAACACAGATGAATTTTAAATGAACTTTTCGAAATGAACAGCCATATTACGCAAAACAAGCGAACGGCATAATAATTACTGAACCACTTTCAATATACTACACGATATTATTTCATTAAAAAAAAGAAAAGAACAACAAAATACATTGAAATTTTCCCCCACACATACAATCAATCGGTACAATTACGTCATTTCACAACCACATCGCCGGCAACTATTTCAATTCATCAGAAAATCCCGAACGGGTGATACCGCGGCAATAAAACTCTTATCGGGCGCGCATACCCGCCGCTCGCGATAAGAAGTCCAGCGTTCCATCATCCACTCCCACGCGTGCGCGGGCTGTCAAAGCCGCGGCGTGGCGTTCTTCCTTCCTCTCTCTCTCCACACTGTCTATTTTTGCAAAAATCGGGCAAATGGACCAAGCCCCTTTCGGCAATAAAGCGCTTTATCCGTATACCGCGCGTGATAAAACGCCGATCCTATCTATCCCTCCCTCTGCCTTTCGCACGCGCGCATAGTATACGTCAATGACCGGCGAAATGACGAGTGGCCGGCGACTTTGACGGGCTCGTAAAGCTGACACGTCGCCCTTTGTCACACGTATATGTATACGTACACGCGCTCTTTGTGCCCACGTTGTGCTTTTGTGGGAGTATGTATATGCATCTGCAGGGCGAAGGATTTAGTCGCTCGATTTTCACGCGCCGGGGTGTCGTTAGGTTTGCCGAGGTGCACGTACATGCCGAGTGTTTTTCTTACGTGGCGCGTGCGATGACGCGAGTTTCTCTCGGGTATGTGTGTGCTAATGCGCGGTGTTCGATGACGTGTTTGGATTTTCGGAGGGGAAGAATGAGGCGCGCTTATAGAAGGGAGGGTTTGTGAAATTATACACGCGAGCGGAGGCTTGAAAGAGCGGATTCGGATTTATCAAAGGTTCACTTTGTAGCACGCCGCGCGATGCTATGGAGAACGTTTTCTTTATTGTCATTCGAAAAGTGTCAACATCTACTGGATTTACTTGATATACGTGAATGAAATTTTGTATTTCGCAATGTGAAATATGACGAAAATTTAGTTTCAAGTATCATTGCCTTTAAATCTTTCATATGTATTAAAAATAAAATTCAAAGTGCTTGATAAAAGTATGTCGAAACAACTTTGTTTTTAATATGTTTCCTATATTACTGTAATAATAAAAGTGTGCACCTACATTCTTTGTGTATATACATTACATAGATAAATCTCTCTCCAAGCTGTAAAAAACAGCAGCTCCATAAACAAATTCCCTAGTATATACCACTGTTTATCCTTACACCGGCAAAGTACATAAAAATCCCAGCATCCCCCTCTCACATCTCAATTTTTTTGCCCCGCTCTCTGAGCCATAATCCCAAAACTAATCGCAGGTACACTCGTGTACCCAAAAAAATCACTACTACCCCAAAGAACATCCCAAAAATATCCTCGGTGCCTTACATACACGCCTCTTGTCCCCCCTCGTCGAGACAAAACGCGCGGCTAAGAGAGCTCAAAAGGGAAAGAAACGCGACACGTGCAGCAGCAGCTATATAGCGCTTAAAGCCCCCGATATATACGCGCGTGTCCCCCTTTAATGCCCGAAATTATCGAGAGGAAAAAGGGTAGGTATATATATGCTGTGTGTGGTAGTTCGTGCCCATCGGGACGTTTCCACGGATGCTCTCTCGTGTAAAGTGGAGCGCTGTGGAGAGGATCTCCGGTGCAGCTGTCGCGAGCCGCTTCCCGGGAGTGAAAATCTCTGTCTCTCTGGTCTGGCCGATTTCCGTCGATTTTCAGGGATAGGGATGAGTGGATCCGCGGCTGTTTTAGCGCGGCGAAAGCGTGGTTTAGGCAAGATTCGAATGGGGAGCTTACGATCTGAGCGCTGGATAAGGAGAGGATAGAGAGAGAGATGGGATGTAGGGATAGAGCTCGGGGTGGACGGTGCTGCCGCCACTGATTCCGAACAGTATGCTGACGGGATCGCTCGTGCAGACTTTTTCTGAACCAAACGCCTAGCGATTTCGTTTTATAGATGTGTTAGTGGTAGGTTTTAAAGGTAGAAGTTTGCTTTTTTATTAATGTTTGTAAATTATCTAAATTTTCAGGAAATATCGAAGCAAACTGTACACTTCTATCTTATTATTGTAATGAAATTGTTTTATGAAAAATCACATTTTAAAGTATGGAAATATAGTTTTTGAAAAGTAATAACAAAATATATTTTTTTTATGAAATAAGAAACGAAATAAATACCTTTTACTTCGAATTTATTTATTATATAATCGGTTATTACTGATGCTATCATTGTCAATAAAGTTCTTTTTATAAGATACAATCCTTTTTTTTAAACAATTTGACTTAATTTCATTCGTCATTTGTAATTATTATATTAATAATTAATAATTACAGTTTATCTACAAATACATAAGTTCAAAAATAAACTCAGACAAAATTTCTCAAAAAATGATAATTAACAGAATATATTTTTACATTTTACCTGGAATTTTACTCAAAATTCATATAATTTCCGTAAATTTATCTTCATTATTATTCCCAACACTTTTAATAAACAAAGCACGTACAGCGCAATGAAATACCCGAAACATACGACACACAATGTAAATTAATTCGCCAGTATAATACAATCGGTTCATAATTAAATAAAATAACATCACACACGATGCACTTGCCTCGAGGCCAAACACAGCCCATTCACCGACACATTACTAAATTGACCGCGCAACGGGCTCTCCGCATTCGTTCCCTCGAGAACCAAGATTCATCACAACACCGATGCAAGCGCAGCCGAAAATTACCTTTTTCTCATCGCGTCTTTCAGACGCACATATCCTCGTCCTGTAAATCCTCGATTTTTATTCCTCCTCTGCTGTTCCTCACGCGCGCGCGACTCTCACCGCGGGACGTATGCGCACACGTGTTATAAACATCGTATATACGAGTGACACCCGCCGTTCGATTGTTCCTCGCCGCGGGACGGATCACGCGATGTAAAAACGCGCGGGAGACAAAAAGGAGACACGGCGAGGGAGGCGGCGAGAAATAAAAAGTCGCGCGCGTGCGATTTTACGGCGACCATCAGTTTCGCAGCTTTATGTCTCATTACTCGTTGTGGAAGCGCCTCGCGCGTATAAAGCTGCCTTTTTAAGATTCGCGCGCGCGAGAGAGAGAGAGAGGGCGTGTGCGTATATATGATGCATCGGCCGTTTTTCGCGCACGCGGTTTTATACGCGCGCGCGGGCGCTGAAGTATATACTCGGCGGGAGGGTGCGACGTGTGTGGATATGAGGCGTATAAAAGGAGCGACGGTATAGGATGGAAGGCAGATGAGATGAGAATCCATGAGATAAAATGCCCGTGCCTATTATTGCCGTCTTGCGGGTTGAAATTTTATTTATGGGCTTATAGAGTAAAATATTATAAATTGTTATACGTTCGCGGAAATTTTTTATATATATAGTTTATTTATTAGGGTTAGTATTATTTTTCCTATTTCGTCTATGACTAAATATATGCAAACGGATTTGAAAGTTAGAACTAGAAAATTCAAAACTAAATTTAGATCACAATTTAATTTAACTGGCTAAATTCGAACGCGCTGCGCGAGTATACTATTTTGTTTTTGAGCTTATGAATGTATAATTTTTCATTACGAGTTCATTTTAATTAGTTTAAATGATTAGCTAATCAAATATAATTTTTCAAAGCATAAGCAAATTAATCTTTTTATTCCAATTTAATTTAATTATTTAGTTTTAAATAGCTAAGAATAAAAATTCAAGTGTAGCGGAAGTAGCGAATTTTCGTGCCTATTCCTTACAGACCAATCAAAATCATTCTTAAAATACTTTACAC
>UXGD01003010.1:0-22489 GCA_900474315.1 Torymus auratus | reverse complement strand
AATAATGGGAGAAAAAGCGTTTCATCGAGAGCTAGAAACAGGAAAAGAAAAATTCCCATTTTATAGCAAGTGTCTAATATAAATAGTCAGTTATTAGCTATAAAACGTTTTGGATTTCCACCAGGGACATTATTCTTTATTTTTACTCCGTATAGGTGTGTAATATACTATTTCTAGATTGATAAAGTTGATTTTTTCTAATTGTTTATATTAATCTATTATAACGACTAATTACTTGAATATCTTACATTAAAAAAAATATTTTAAATAAAAAACACTATTACATGTTTTATCATTAGGACTTATGGTTTTCGAGTAAATTAAAAATTGCCAAAGTTTTACAAAATGCTCCATTTCTGAAAATTTAACAATTTTTTAATTAAAAACTGTTGGTCGTACGTTAAAATGTGTGATAATATTTTTTTTTATAGTTTTTAGTTTCATAAAGTTAAGTTTGCTCTAATTGTTTACAAAATTGTTTACAATTACCTGACCATTTACGACACTCCATCCCGGAATTTAGATTCAGCTCAAACTATAGGAAACTTTGGTGGAACCATGCATGGACCTCAAACTGCCACGAAATCCTCTCTGCTCTTTGACCCTGCGCGAAAATATATATACTTTTTTGTTATGAATGTTTGCGAACTATTCTTTCCTTATTTAACCTCACTTTTTTCCATACTAATAACAAAAACTTCTAACCGTAAACAGTATAAAAGCAATACTTAGATCGCATAAAAATAGTAACAACAATCTGCCTGACCAACCGAGCCGGCTGATCGCAGATGTCGCCTCTTCCCAGGTGCGCGCACACATCAGTACAAGTACATGTATGTACATCACCTCCTCCCCAGCTCCCCTCCTCCTTCTACCACCCACACAATATATGCCCACACATCCATACTTGCGTCGTGTCAATTCGTTAGCACTGGCTGTTTCTGCCCCGATGACGTATATACACACGCACTGGCTGTGCATGTGTGCGTGAAGTCGTCGTCGTCGTCGTCGTCGAACAGAAACAGACAGACACGTTAGTACGCCGAACGCGATGAGTACTCTGGGGCCCTCCGCGCGTCCCCTGCACTGACGTATACATATACACACGGCACGCGAGTTTTCGCCTCCGGTGCGTCGTCGTTGTCGAATTCGGCTGCGAGGATTCGGTGCGAGAGAGGTGATAGGAAGAGGAAAGAGAGAGGACAGGAGAGCGTGCAAGAACGGCGAGGAGAAGGGTGTATAGCAGCGCGAGCAGTAGAGCAAGATGTCGGGTTTCGACGAGAACCCCTTCGGCGAACCCAACGTCAGCAGCGATCCGTTCGCGGTGAGTTTGTCATCTGTATTTATGAGGCTTCCTTCGTCCCGGAACCTACGTGTGTTTGGGTCATTTCGTCTGTGTGGGTTGCCTTTTTCTACTGGTTGGACGAGGGGTGGTTATCGGGGGGATGGACTCCACAGGACACATATGCTTTCTCGCGGTCGAGATAAGGATTCGAGTGGGTCTCTGATAACAGGGGAGTGATTGTTAGGAGAGGTTAGGTTCTGTGGCTAATAGTTATATAGGTGATATTTATGCATGAGTCACAGGTTTCATCTGAATACTGCATGACTGATAAGCCTGTAAAGGTGGGATTAGCTGATTAATGCAGTGGCATCGTTGCTCTGCTCGTTTTTCATGTTTACGTTTTCCTCTTTATGGCATTATCAGCAAGTACTAAGATTTATGGAGCAGAGTCAGTATTTGATTTTTAGGTAAAGGGTAGAGAATTGATTAGTGTCTGGTTTATGAGGAGTGAAATTCTTGGGGGGATTCGAGAAAGATGCGACAGGAAGCTATCTGTCTTGTTTGACAAGAAGTTTATGTGATGTTTGCTCAGTGCATCCACATATAGAAAGATTTCTGTAACACTGTTAGCCAAAGCAATTAAAATTTCTGGGATAGTATATAAAAAAGTTTTCACGCTCGTATCACTTGTTCATTGTTTGTGATTAGTTTAATGCTGTTTATAGTTCAAGAACTAGATTTAACTGTATTTGATTGTAAAAAGATATTGGTACAGAAGTTCATAACAATTAGAATTTGATTACTTTATATTCATTTTTATTTACTCAATATATTGCAACATTTGATTATATTTGGTAATCTTTTTATTTGTTTCTGTAATAAAGATTCCTTTTTATGTTTGTATTCAGAAAAAATTGCATGCTTCTAATGTCAAGTATAATCAATATTGATTATTCCAAAAGGGTACCTAAATCAATAATTCAGAAACTGTATTTTGTAATAAATAAGTAAATATATAAGAGTATCTAAAAACAATAATAGGTAATACATACAAGTAAATTTAATTTGTGACTGGTAGCTTTAAGCTGATTGTAATTAGACATTGATTTTGTGTTCTTAAAGTGTCTTAATAAGCTACTTATAAATTTCTCATGCATTATTTATACTCATATGTCATTCAGGATTAATGAAGTTTTTAATTGTCAAAAGATTCAAATTTAAAATGATAATATACCTACAAAATTTAATTTGCATTATCATATGTTATATAGAACAATACTTGTAATGCATCATTAAAATTGTTATCTACATGGGAAATGCTAAAAATGTTATGAAAAGAATGTTCATGTAACCATATAAAATATTTCAATAACTGATAGACTGAAATTAAAGTCTTACTCAATATTCATAAGAATCTTGTATAAGCAGGTTTGCAGCAACCTTAGAATAGTTATTATGATGAAAAAACTTTCATAAACTGCAACAAATATTTTACTAGATTTTAATAAGTCATTCAAAGTGGCTTTAAAATTTCATATTGCTTTTTGTTTCACCAAAGATAATGTATAGTAGATACCTTGCAAGTGACCATTCCTTTCCTGTGGATGTAATATGATACCTTGATGATGCAGGTTTCTGATGTTTTTTTCATCTATAGGTAGAAGGATTCATACTCAGCTTACATATTGTATAGAATAATAATTTATATATAAAATTTTACATCAACTATTCATGATTGTTTAAACTTTTTTAACATGTTCTGAATTAAAAATTTTGAAGTATTACTGTGTACAGTAAAATGAACAAATGTTTTACTTTATAGTGTTATTTTATTAGAAGAAATATAGTACTTATTATTTTCTTGATTTCCTCAGGATCCAGCTGTACGTAAAGCAGCAAGTTCAATACCAAACAGGGGGATTGAAGACTATAACCCATTTGCGGACCAACAAGGAGGCGCTGGCACACAAGTTAGAGGAGCCTCGAATCCACCCATTTATGGAGGCACAGCTGTAACACAACAGCCTGCTACGCTGCAAACATCAAGTCAGGAGGCACCACCTCCAAACTACACACGTACTCCTCAGCAACCTGCACCTCAAATGAGCAGTGGAATGGGAACATTTTCACCCACAAGTGTATGTCTTTACAATTAAATGTTATATTTAGTCAAGTGGTTAAAGAGACTTACTACAAATGAAATTCTATTTATTGCAGCAACCACCAAATGAACCGTGGAAAAATGAAGCTATGAACAATACACCATACTATCGTAAGTAATACAAAAATTACTTTAAAATATTTGGAAGGTCTATTGTATTTAAAACAACATTTGTTTATGTAGCAAGGAGAAATAACTGGCCACCAGTACCTGAGAAGTGTTGTGTACAGCCTTGTTTTTATCAAGATATTGATGTTGAGATACAAACTGACTTTCAGAAAATTGTTCGACAACTATATTATTTATGGATGTGTAAGTCTATAAAAATAATTTGTCATTTAAAAAATTAATTTTAATGCACTGAATTATAAAAAAGTGGAAAAACTATTTTATTAAATAATCATAAACGTATTTTACAGTTCACGGCTTTGTATTAGTATTAAACGTAATTGGCGGTTTTGCAATGTTATTGGCTTATGGTTACTTTACAACGTTTGGACTGGGTATTCTCTATCTCATTCTTTTCACGCCATTCTCGTTTATTTGTTGGTTCAGACCAGCATATCAAGCTTTCAAGTATGTACATTTATTACGCGCATAAGACAGTTATCTATTTAATATTTGTAAAATAAATTTAACGTCCTTTTTTTCAGGAGTGACAGTTCCTTTAACTTTATGGTATTCTTCTTTATATTCTTTTTCCAAGTTGTGGTAACTGTTATCCAAAGTATTGGAATTCCTGGATCTGGAACATGGTAAAAACATAGACCTATAAGTAAACCTAAAAAATTTTTTAAAATAAATTTTATAGTTTTTTTAACATTTTTTCAGTGGGATTATTACAGCGATTGCGACATTTAAAACAACAGCAAAAGACATGTTTATGGGAATTCTTATACTTATTGTTGCAATAGGATTTATTGTTGCTGCTACTGGCGATATTGTGCTACTTTCGAAGGTAACATTTACTAGACATTTTTTTATTTCGTAAAGCCAAACAAATAATCATTCAGTACTTTAGCTAGGTGCCCTATCTACTTCAATGATAACACTAATCGTCACCATTTTTCGTAGGTGCATCGTATCTACCGCAGCACAGGTGCCAGCGTGACCAAGGCCCAGCAGGAGTTCACCTCAACGTTCTTGCGGAACGAGCACGTGCAAAACGCGGCGTCGAATGTTGCGGCAACAGCCGTCCGCGCCCAGGTCAACAACATGACGCAGCCGCGCTACTAAAGTACACTGCGAAGTTCGGGAGACACAGAGAAAAGAAACAATAATGTGGGATGTAAGAAGCTCGATTCAGGTACATGTATACACTGAATGAGAGTATCGTGATTCAGCTAAATCTTTATTACGATACTTCCAATACGATGATAAAGTGTCTGTTGATCAGCTTGAAATATTTATTTAATATAAAAGGCTCTCTTTATAAATTCATATTGATTACTTGAAATAGGTATGAATAAATATTTATTCGGATCGAATGAGTATTTTCTCACACTTGCTTGAAAGTATTGAAATAAATAAGTGAATAATTTTTTTTTCAGCGTATAATACCATTTACTCTCAAGTGTCAAGTGCGCATTAATGAAGAATGCAAGTGTGCGTCGAAGTGAGTGTATACTTATACAAGTAGAGAGGAAAAAGTATGTAGAAAGAAGCTGAGTAGACATTATGTGCGACAAGACGAGAGGGTGTGTCTATATACCTAATATACTTGCTGTTACGAGAAAACGTAGTGCAAGAAGTTTACTTTTTAATCAACCACTCTCATTGTGTTTATCGCGCAGTCCATAACATTTAATGAATTTGTAACATGTATGCGCTTTCCTCTTGACACTTTCTTGGAATTATATATATATATATATCAAAAACGCCTACGAAATTTCGAAATCTACTTATGTTCTCTCGCGATCAAAGCTTTCAATTGTAAACATGTTTTCTCGTGTTACAACAGCATTCCATATTTTATGTTGTATATACCATAATGTTTTAAAGAACTAATATTATATAAAAGAAACGAACTTGACGCCGAATGGAATACTTGCGACACAGAATTGTCCATTTTGCAGTATTATCATCACAAAAGTGCTGCAAGATAAACGGGAGTATTTAGTCTTAACGTTTGATTGTCTGGCTGTTGATTTTACAATTGAAAAATTAAATTATATAAAGATTTATCATTAATGTATGTAAATTAAAATTATGTACTCACGCAACTTTTTCGAACGTCCTCCAGGACTTTAATTGCGTCACGTTATGATAAAATTATTTGGTTATCATTTACTCTTTGTTTTTCTTTACAAATGTTGTACTAAGTCGTCTAAATTAAGAGTACTGAGTATCTCCGCTCCTGCAAATGTAATAATAATAACTATGTTTTCTATAATATTGCTTTAACGTTTGTCATGTAATATATTTAAAAAATTCTTTTCTTTTGTATTCACATA
Source organism: Torymus auratus (assembly GCA_900474315.1). NCBI lineage: Eukaryota > Metazoa > Arthropoda > Insecta > Hymenoptera > Torymidae > Torymus > Torymus auratus. The sequence goes on along the minus strand of UXGD01003010.1, from coordinate 16,590 downwards.
AGTCGTATAAGTCATTAAAATATTTTCGAAATGTTATAAACGCTCTATTCTTTGTTATATTATTGTTCTACGCACCCTCTTGTTTATACGTGGCGATTGAGTCAGTTGGGAATCTGCAACTGTCGTTTCCTATACCGTTGGTCAAGTTGATCAATTGCGTAGAGAAAATTGCGTCCATTATTAATACTTCTGATCTGTACATGAGTTTAGCGTGTCCTTCCGCCAATCTAATATCAAAATTAGCTATTATCAAAACTTATTATCTTTAATTTTATAGTTAATGAAAATCTACTTTAAACGAATAAGTAAATCAGTGTTATATTTAATTGTTTCAAAGCTTGGTTGTTAATATATTTTTAATGCTCCTAATATTATAAATTAATTTTTCTTTTTTTACAAAAGAAACATATAAAATGCATAGAAATCGAATGTATTTATATGTATATTGCGAGATTATATATATCATCTCGTTTACTTATAATACAACATATTAATATAATAAAACGTTTGATTCTCTTTTTAACTACAAGTGTCAATGTATTCAAACCTGACTAAGCTGTCCATCAGCCGAACAGTTGTGCGTTCTTCTCGCCTGTCGGGTCTGTGTCTATGATACATATACGCCGCGCATAGAACTCGCTCCGCCTCTTTTGTCATCTTCGGTTTCAAATTGTGGATGTGGGCAAAGTATTCTCGTAGAGTTTTCTCATCCCATAGACCGTCCGTTTTTATGATAGTTATACCGCCCGTGGCGTTTCTATATAAAATCATGCAAAGCAGTTGCAAATATGTTTTGTATTTTTTCATAAATATAACCAAACAGATCTTACATTTCAGCGCTATCTGTGGCAGAAGTATTCATATTTAATAGTTCCTTCCGCATGCTCTCGGTCACCGAGTAGTTCGTAGCGTTTTTCATAGTCCTGAAAAAAATTCAGCTTAAAAAAGTATAAAATACTTTGAACGTTGAAACTGACATAAATAATTATATAGAATATTTAGTTAATGAATTTTTTATTTCGACGATCTGTGCAGAGACGAAACTTGAATAAGTACAGGTACGTCGTAAGCCCCGAAAATGACAAATTAAAGCAAAATTGAAAAAGTTTCATTATTCTAATTCAGATTGTTAAAACACTGTGCACAACCATTCAAAATAATTGAACTCTGTCAATTATGCTTTTAGTTACCGATTTTCAAGTCTTTATAATATTCAAAATGCGTTTCACGTATCATCAACGGAAAATTAATTAAGGAAGTTCTCTTCAAAAACGAAAATGATCAAAATTTATTAAAATTATGTTTAAGTGATTAAAATGACAATATAAAATAATAAGTGGTTGAAATTCCAGACCCATTAAGAGTCTCATTACTGATAAAATAAACATTTGATTTAACGTGCATTCTTATGGAAAGAATTGAAATTTTATGTTTTTGTGTAAGAATATATCTTGTAGCAGGATTAATATCGATCCGATCGTTCGTTATAAAAATTTGACATCTTTTCTGTTTATTCTTAACAATTATACCTCCGAAATTTCAACTCTATTAGGAGATTAGTTCGATAGTTACCGTTATATAAATGACGGAGGTAACGGTGAATTCGTTACCGAAGTATATAATAACAAAACAAGTCAAGTTTTTTGGCTACTTTCGAAACATTATATGAAATGAATTTTAAGATCCCCTTAAATATATCATAATAAAATAATTATACTTCAAATTTTATTGTTTGGTGATCAATTTCATTTTTTGATTGCTTTTTTATTTGGACGTTTTTCTTTGATTACTGATTTGACTCATGAGTTATAAGATCCCTTAACTATCAATGTAATTATTTATTACAGCTAAATTGCAAATTAACTTTTGCCAGTGCCTATTTAGCCATAACATAGGAACATCCTCAATTCATTTTACTACCTACACTACCCACCACACAACGTCAAACTTACAGTTGACTCTGACATTCGTCAACGGACATCGCGTTCTGCAGTATATGATTCGACACTAGTTCGTCCCACTGCGGATCATGTTTGTCTCTCAGGAACAGAATGAGATCGAACCTTGACAGCAGAGGGCCCCCGAGTCTCATCCGCACCTCCTCGCCGTCGACGAACCTGCCGCCGACGGGATTGATCGCCGCGACTACTGTGCACCGAGAGTTTAATGTGCTGACGAGGCCGGCCTTGGCGATGGATATCGTCTGCTGCTCCATCGCCTCGTGGATCGAGGCCATGTCATTGTTGCTCATCGTCGTCAGCTCGTCGATGCAGCAGACACCACCATTGGCTGAGACCAGAGCACCGGCTTCCAGGTGCCAGCCATCTGAGTCCTAAAAATGTTTCAAAATTTAGTTTGATAGATATTCTTTGGATAGCTGAGGTTGTAGTGACAATGATACTTTGATAGCGGCAGCTGTGAGACCAGCAGCGGTGGTGCCGACGCCCGTTGTCATGATGGAACGAGCTGCTAGTCGAGCAGCTGCTCGGAGTATCTGTGATTTACCGGTACCGGGGTCGCCGCATAGCAGTAAATGTGGATCGCCTCTTACTCTTGTTCCTATAGTTGATGAATGTAAATTAGTTTATATATATAACTTGAATATGTTCATTCTAAAAATGAGAATTGTACCTGATTTATTTGTTTTTGTCACTCCACCAGCCAATATCACTGCAAGCGCCAATTTCATACTGTACATGCCATACAACTAAAAGAAGTTAAAAGCTGTAAAAACTCATGATTTTTTTTTTAATTATAGAAACATATACCTGTGGACATATTGATGCAAGAATATTATCTCTGCCATCCAAAGGCTTTTCTACGTAGTTTTTCCAATAATTACGAAAAATTTTCGTTATCTCTTCCCTGCAAAAATCTGATTCTGTAACTTTTCTTCTTATCAATAAACTATTTGCTAACATAAATGTTGTAGCTGTAGCACGTTGGCCCTCAACAATGTTACCCCACTTCCTTATGAGATAACCACTGTTAGATAAAATCAATTAATTTTATTGTCTTTTTGTTATTTAACATGAAAACCTTTAAAATATTTTATACCTTATATTTACATGATCTCCTGATGTGCATTTGTCAACTAAGTCTTCAAGTAACACAACTTGTAAAGCAGATGTCATTGATGTATTAGCACCTTGAGATTTATCCTGCAAAAAAATATTATACATAACAAAAAGTAAAATAATTTAAAGTAATAAATTTACTTGTATCTTAATTTCTTGATAATCTGCACATTCTTGTTCTTGGACTGAAGCCTCAGGATGAAGGGATTTTTTCTTACATGCCTCACATTCTCTGACATCTGGAAACTTACTTCTTTCCCAGTCAAGCTAAAATTAAAGTTAATATTATAAAATATATGCTTCAAGTACAGGGAAATTATTTTTTACTTGTAGTATTTATACACCTTAACAACAGTCACATGTTGGCACTTTCTACACAGCAAATGTTTAGCGATAATTGAAACTGATGGTTGAGAAATGCGAACTACAAAACCTGCTGTAGAGACCATTTCTCCAATATCAGATTGCTCAATGTTCTCAGGGATACCATGGATTCTTGTTCGTATCTATAAGAGATATAATTATCATTAATTATAAAGACATTAATCATTATTTAGAAAATAAAAAGTATTTTTAATTCATATATTGTTAATTAAAATTTTCAGTAAATACCCACTTTTTTCTTTATTAGCAGACCCTCTTTAACTAGTTCTTCTTGAGCTTCAATGGCTGAAACATCGCATAGAGGCAAATGTTGTCTAGGGCGTTTTAAGATTTTATATGCTTTTTCTGCATCAGCTTCAAATAGCACAATAAAACTGACAAAAATGATTGCCAAATATTTAGGATTTAATTAGAAAAAGTCTAAAGATATTAAAAATTCATAAAAAGATTTATCTTACTCAACGTAGATGGGAAAGATTTTAAATTCATCAGGATCTTTGAGAATTTCTAAAAGCTCTTCAGCATGATTTTCAAGAAAGTATTCTTTGAGCATTTTTTTAAGGAGGATGAATAAAATCAAACATCTATAACAAAAACACTGCTGATTTTGAAAACGTAAACAAGTAATCGGCCGGCACTTTTAATCCTCACATAACCTCATGAACTGTATTATTTCATTTTTATTATTTAATAAATTAATTTAAAAACTTGTAACTGAAAGAATTAATTTTTACATTTCTAACGGTTATTATTTTGCATGTTTTAGAATATGGACATTGTACTTCTTTCAACAAAACCTTGATTAAATGTTTGTGTTGACAATGGTAGCAAGATCAACAGTATCTTACATAAACAACGAATAAGTCAATTGTATAGTTTATAACGTAAAAACTTATAGTTTGTTACTTTCTTGTTATTGTTCATTAAAATTGCACCTAAATACATTCTGTTCTTGAAACGTTTACACTCCACTTTATTAAACAAACGAGCCCACAGTCCCACATTTCGCTTTTTACGAACAACACAGCCGTGCAGACTGAACATTTGAATGTTGACCGCTCATTGGCCGACATTCTATTACGTCATTTATCAGGTGGTCGTCGCAAGTGGGAGAATGGGAACATAAATATAACCTAATAATATGCTCAGTGGTTTTCTGTAAACAGCCATCAGACATATATCAATATCAGTGCGACTCCGTAACTTTTTTATGAAAAAAAGCTGGGCTCGGATGTTTTATGATCACTAAGTACTGCGGGTCGTTGTGATACCGTTGAATTTCTTAAAAAATGGAAGACGTTCCGATTAACAAAATTATTGATGTTTCGTGGCGTTTTGGAGGTAACTATTTATTTATGTAAACACTATTTGATTGATAAGTGAAGTTACAGATTTCTTTTTGTCAACATGTTGTTTTGGAATTTTACGAAATCCAATAAAAACAATTTACTTTTACTTTTTGTTTGATATTATTGATATATAATTATACACTTGTATACTAATAAGTTTTATTACACTTATAATTTCAATAGTACTTTTAGAATAAGTAGATTTTGCAAGAAATATTAATAAAAATAGGAAGGTTAATAATTGTGATATTAAATATCTTTAAAAATTTTTATTATAGTAATGAATACAAACAATAGTATTTTTAAAAACAATAAATAAAACATGTTACAATCAAACAGATACATCAAAATTAATTAAAATAATTATGCACTAGTAACTTGTTCCTTATGCTTCATTCCAGTGACAGTCGCGAGCAGTGGAACTGATGAAGTTGGAAAAAATTTCTTACAACTGAAAGTTCTGTATGATGATGATGGCAAAACAAAATCTATTTTTACAGAGATGAACTTAAATCAATTTTATAAATTTCTACATGACTTAGAGAAGGCAAAAAGTAACTTAGATATTTTAATGTAACAATAGCTGTTAAAAGTAGTATACGTAAGATTGTTAAATATTTTTTAATATGATTGTAAATAACAAAAAAGTTTATATATTATTATATACCTATTTTATTAATTAAATAGATTTCAAGAACCAAATATCTATTTTATTATTAATTGAATAGATTTCAAGAACCAAAATAAATGACAAAAATATTTTTCTTTTTTCTTTCTGTCATTACCTATACTCTAATCAGTCCTTTCTAACATCTAAACTGGATATTCAATCCACCAACTTGGCTCATAATCATTCATAATTCAACTGAGCTATCACAGACTTATGTATATTATTCGTAATTTAGAAAAATTTTACATATTTAATACTTATAATTTCTATGAATATAAAAAAGTTATTTAAGAAGTTTTTCAATATTATCGTATAAAACCGGTAAAAATATTTCTTAAATAAAGTTTTTAGTTAGCGAATTTAAGTGACTTATTTTATAAAAAGCCTTTTTTTTCGTAAAACCCTAATCATTATCTATAATATTTCACAGGTAGTGGCATTCTTTTGGCAGTTTTATCTTTCAAAAATATTGTAGTTGACCTTAAACACATTTCTGGCTGATCTTGATAATTTCATTAACTAAGATGATTATTTTCCATTAATGAATATTGTTCTTGGCCTAAAATAAAAATTATTAATTATTTATTATTTACAGTCATGTATCTATTTTATTTAACATTTGAATTAGATCACATAAGTAAAAAAGCATACAACATTTAACTAATGCAATGTAATAACAAAGTGACTTTCAAGCACAATACTTACTTATATAGAAGTTTATTAGATTGTGAGAAAAAAATAGTTCGACAACAAATACTAAGCAACCTATTAAAACATTATTTATTTGAACATAGATTTTTAGTTATGCATACTTTTCTGTCAAGATTACTAAAAAAATTTTATTTTTACTAATTTTTCATTACATTCTCAAAAAAGTTTTTTTTTCATTAAAAGAATTTAATATTTATAAAACTGACACATGCAAAAGCAGATTGAGAAGGAATACGATGGACGAACAGCGAGTACAAAACTGATTAAAGATTTTTATTATTTCTTTTTAACATAGTTGTATATATATAATTTTACATTTGGTAATGGCGCTTGTCTCTCGCTTTCATTGTCGTCCATTAGTATTTTAATAAGCACCACCGCGTAAGAGATATTCGCCAAAAATATCGACAAGCTCTTTTTCCGTAACAATAATGTCTTCATTAACAATACAATATTCACATTCTTTCAATAGTTTTCACGTAGTTCATATATAGAGGTCAGGTTTTACTTCTTTAAACCGAGTTCGTACAAAAATTTCAATATATAAATATAAAACAAAGCTATATGATTTCTCAACTAAGAACGAAAAATTATCGAAGCCTACGTCTATTCGATAATATTAAGATTATTATGTGTCATATTTGCCATCGATATTTTTTGTGTAAGACAATGTAAAACTATTGAGCATTTGTATTGAGTATAAAAGGAAACATAAAATACTATTGTACACGTTATACACAGATTAGGCGTTTGCTTTGGCATTTGTGTCAATTTGTAAGAGAATGCTGCTGTGCAATTAATACTGATGGCTGTACAATACTCATGGTACGTGAAATGAAAAAACAAAAAAGCTTAAGTAGTGCAATTTAAAATGTATCTGTTAGTAAGTAAGCAAAGTTTTGTCTTTGATCATAGGAATCATACAGTTTGGAAAGTCATACATATTTTATTTTCATTAACTAAAAAATATCTGAAAAACGTAATCATTTAAAATATAATACATGACAAGATATTGTTACCATAAACAGTAAAGTAAACGAGTATTTCTTATAATAAAGATTGAAAATCTTATAACTAAAATATGTTGGGAATCAAATAAAGAAAATAATTAATCAAGAAAACTTCTTAATCAGTAAGAACTTGAAAATTTTAATATTTCATTGCAATGAGGCTCAATCGATAACAGATACATTTTTTAGCAAATACAAAAGTGAAAAACTAAAAAAAAAACTATACACACAAAAACATAATAAAGCGTCTACGTTTTAGAAAAGGCAGGACATTGGGCTAAGATTTTAGTCTTTTTTCGTTAGCGTTAATAAATTAAGCATTAATATTTTTTTTCTAAGTCCATATACTAACTAAAAACGATTTTTAATATTCGCGAGATGAGATTGCATTCCTTTTGAAAATTAGAAAGTAGGTATTATTTAAAATTTTCGATTATTTTTAGTATTTTAATAAGTATTTTATCGACACTTTCATTTTCGCTTTTTGTTTAATATGTATAGAATTACAACTAATCTGTAGTAGTTGCCGATGTTTTAACGATAAATTATACTTATTCATATAATTTTGGTTGCTACGTGTACGAGAATAGTTTAAACACGTAATTTTAAGTAACACACTTTCTAGTAAATCTAATTGTTACCTACAGAAACGTTTTAATATTTTATAAATTAGCCAATGACTACAGACCTTTCATAATAATACTATAATAACTTTAAAGTAAAAATCAAAGTGTCGGTAAAATAGATAAGAACTTAGTTCTGGTTTATCAAAATTATCGGCACTTCAATTCTAGTTAAGTTCACACGCGATTCAGACAATTAATTATAACTACTTTATAATTTTTTTAGTATTTTTAAATTACTTATCATTAATACTAGTAACTACAATAATAATTTCCCCTTACACATAAACATTTTTTCTACAAAATAAAAAGAAAAACTCTCAGTTCTAAATAATTGATCATTCGAGTCAAAGTAAGATCATCAACCGACCACAGATTCATTGTTAATGAGAGAGCAATTAAAGTTTCGGTAAAACAGGTGTGTCAGAATCCTTTTCTTTTCCAGCTACACGTGCTTCTCATCCCAGTATCTCAATAATCGTATAAGAAAGAAAGGAATAAAAGACAACAACAATAATAGTAATAATAATAAGGTAGAAAATAATAATAAAAAAAGTAGAGAGATAGATAGTGTTTGGTCAGTCAAAATTCGTGCATCTGTATGTACAGGTTCGAGCAGGCGCTCGTTTGAAAAAAGTTAGTCATGTGAAAGCCCGGGTGCTTGGGGGTGCGTAGTATGGCATTATGCAGTTGCTGTTTTTTTTTGCGCCTGTTCGGCACGAAGACCGGACTTGCTACTTCACCCCTCTGATTGTTGGGCTCCAACAGCGCTAGGGCCTTGTTGTTATGATGGTTGTTGTACTTGTTGTTTACATTGTTGTTATTGTGATGATTGACATTGTTCTGCATCATCTGGACGGGTTTTCCATTAGGTACAAGGCCATGTTGTTGCTGCTGCTGTTCGTGTAGCTCCTCGAGCGGTGAGGCCGACCTTGACTCGGAGTCTGAGTCGAGGTTGAGAAGAGCCATTTGGTCTTGCAAAGCTTTGGATCTGATGGATTCGAGCACCGGGAGAATAGCGCCGAGGAGTGGCCGTCGAGATGGCTCGCCCGCCCAGCACTGCTCCATCAGGTTCCAGCACTCATCGTCGAAGATTATCAGACGTTCTGGCCTGATTCCTACGTAAAATTAACGATTTGCACATGAATATTGGAAAAGAACGAGTTATGATTGTGCATACAAATTATAAAAGTAATAATATTACTTGCTCGTACGTAAAAAGAAGATTCTTTTGACTAAAATTGTTGGTTATTTTGACTATTATAATTATTTCAGATATATTGTGAAAGGACTATATAGAATTCTATTCTATACATTATGCACAATATCATAATAATTCACTTTATTCGGTTATCTTTTTACCTTTTCTGACGCTGGTCCATAACTGCTCCTTATTATGAAACTGCTCGAAAGCGTATGGCAGTCTAACGTGTCCTGCACAAATGTACCAAAATAAAATGCCGAAAGCATAAACGTCGACGCTACTGTCGTAATGGCCAGATAGGAGCTCGGGTGCCATGTGCACGGGCGTGCCGACTATGCTGCCTGACATCATCGCCTCGGTTATGCAGAATCCTAAGTCTGTCAGCTTCGCTCGGTTTTCCGTGTCTAATAGCACATTTTTTAGTTTTATGTCCCTGTGAACGAGGCCCTGGAAAATATGATTTTTAATTATTAAATATCTATTTTAAAGGGTATAGCATCTTGTTTTATATAGTTTTAGTTAAAAAATATTATTTTAATGCCTACTATTTATTTAAACTATCTACATTTACGATTGTAAAATCTTATATATTTATTTAAAAAATACTGCAGATGCCCATATGAAACTCACTAGAATAAACTAATTCACGTTTCAATTCAAATATTTCATCATTTCAGCACGACAAAAGACGTCATCAAAATTATCAACTTCAAATCCACGAAACGAAACAACAAAAATATACCTGTGAATGAAGGTACCGAATCCCCTCGAGCACATCGATCGCGATCTGTATTCTCTCGAGCCAGCTTAGACCCGACCTGATCCCGCAGTACAGATCCCGGCTCATCCTATCCGTGATGAGCAGCACCGCAGCCCCCATGCCGTATCCACCCCCGTACGTGTGATCGATCACAGATCCTCTCAGCTTGACGATGCGTTTGTGATCGGGTATCGATCGCGTGTAATAAAACTCCATGGCGAGGTCGTTCCAGTGCTTCTCATCGGGTGGCACGACGGACTTGACAGCACAGGGTCCGGGCGCGCCGCCCCAGCCATCGCAGGCGAACACCACGCCGTACTGGCCCCGGCCGATTTCCTTGCCCTGGTGCGGGATGCCGAATCTCACCTGTAAGTCAAATGAAACATTACTTTTTTGACTTGCCTGCTGAATGATATAATGATATGTATGTACACGGAGATATGGTAGTATACGCGTGACAGCGTACTATGCTTCTAGAAGAAGATTATCTAAACGGCCGGAGAAGATTAAGTCGAGTCACGATTGACGTAGTGCTATACGTATTACGAGGGGTGACTTGTATACGTATGAACTGCGCTGATTAAGAGTATGTGGAAGACGACTTATAAACGTTCCTCAAATTTTCAGACTTTAAGCGGGCTAATCAAATGTTTTTGCGCGAGGTAAACACTCTCTATTCGCTATCATCAATCGTCTCCCGCCATATCGTAAATCATAATTATTTCTTAATGCGCTTCTTTTTAAAGGTAAAAAAAAACGTGATACCGCGCGATATAAGTTATCGAATTATACGCTAATTTAAACTCTTTTATCGGCTACATTTTATCCTAATTTTGAATATCGTGTCAAAATACGTGCTTCCGGTCGAAGGTCAAACGCGCATGCAAAAATATTTCATCAGGTTTCATCTAAAATATGAAATTTCAGCTTCCTAAACCTCCTATATGCACTCCTTCTCGCCTTATTTTCTCTCATCTGAAAAAATAGCAGTAATCGGAATCAGTTACGCAATCGAGTATCTCTCGTCTCCCCTCACCATATCGCTCATGGACGTTGACTCGAGAGCCAGTTTGGCGAGTCTCGGCGCGTGGTACTTCCTGATGGCTATCCTCTGCTCCTCCGTCCTCTCCAGTTTGCCCGAATAATGATTCTCCAGCGAGCGTAAAGCGGACTGGAATGTGTCGTGGGACGCTTTTACCTTGTCCCGGAACTGCATGGATATTGTGCGCGCGAGACGCGCTGCGCTTAGAGAGTTTAAAACATCGATGGTGACTTTCCGCCTCCAGGCTGCGTTGAGGATAGGCGTGGGAGCCCAGGGTAGAGGCATGGATTTTAACAGCTGGCGCATACGCTCGAGGAAGGAGTGAACGAGCGAGGGCGAGGAGTTGTGCAACTCAACGTTGTAGGCCGCTGAGAGGATTTGTTTTAAGGCGTCGCTGGCTGCAGAAATTATAAAGTTTCAATATTAGTAAAAAAAAAAAAAAATGTTAAAATTTATTTAAATCAAGTGCTCAGAATTTCTAAAATCAAGTATATTAACCATGGTAATAACTTTGTATAAGTAAATAAATACCTGTTAAACTGGTATCATGCTCGTAGCTTTTCTCCAAGCTCAGCAGGCACCTCTGCAGAGTGCCCACGAACGTATCCCTGAGACAATTAACTGAATTAACGAGCTGTTTAGCCACTCTTTCGCCCAGCCTCGTCAACACTACCCTTTGCACTTCAGTTGTGGCCGCTCTGACGGTGGCCGACCACTCGACTCGCTCCCCGTCCGCGAGGGGAATGTTGTGGTAGAGATTCACGTTATCCGGCGCCTGAACTATCTCGTCCTTCATCTCTTGTATGGTTTCGTGTATGAGTTCCGTGAGTTCTTCCTGTTTCGCGTTTACGACTTTCATCAGATTGGAGTAGAGTTCGGTTTCCTTCTGCTGAGCATACTGTATTCGCTTGGGTGTTATTTGAATCTCGCGCGCCATATCGAAGGCACTGAGAATGAATTTTCGTAGGCTCGTTGTGTGCACGTCGTTAAGCTCGTTGCTCACGTTTACGAGGTAAGCTTGAAGGCATCTTCGTACGAAGTATAGTATTCGGTCTATGTAATGAAAATACGAAAAGCCTTGTTAGATGAATCGCGAGAAAGAAATGCATTGATAAAGATATGTAGATAAAGGCGATAAAGAATTTTTTACCAAGTTTTGTGACGTCCAATAAATCACTGCTATGAGAAAACTGTCCGTTCGCGAACCACGAATTTTGATCCACATCCACGGTCTCGCCCATGAAACCTAGATCGGTGAGTTGATCGAGCCATGTTATACCGAGAGAATTAATCTTGTCCAGGTTCAACCCTTCGTCGCTTTCTTTAACTGAGTCTAGTCTTCCCGATGACTTCAGGGAGTCATCCTGCGTCGAGCTCGACCTCAGCGAGTCATCTCTTGTGGAACTTGTGGACTCGCTGGAATCGACGACTCTGCTCTGTTGTCTACGCTGCTCCGATTTCGTCAGTTCGCTACCGTCGAAGCTGTCGAACGTTATGTGAGATAAGGAGGAGACGAACAGGATTGGATTGTACGGATAGGTTTCCTTCAGATTTCGCAACTCTTCCATGTTCTCATTTGATAGCGGCTGGTCGCCCAAGGCGTAGAGAAAGATTGGTATAACTTTAAACACTCCTTTGGCAAGTATTTGAACTGCACCTAAAATTGAGAATTTAATAAATATGGATTTTTATTGGATGTTAAATACAATTTGTTTCATAATATATAAATAACAAATAGACTTCATTTTAAAAGATCTCAATTTTCGTTGAAGATAAATATTTTATCTTGTGATAAATGAATATGAAATGAACAAGTTCATATATCATTTCACTTATTATTCAGGACAGTATAGTTAATTTACTTAACCTAAATAAATGCTGAAAGTACATATTTTGAAATATATACAGATAAGATTCAGAATATATTAAAAATCAAAATTATATACTGGCAAGTGGATGATTGGTTGATGATTGTACCATGATTTCAAAATATAAAAGAATCTCATGAATTACCAACCTGTGTCTGGTACAACAAATATTTGAACACCATCTTTTAGGTTTGGCTGGTTTAATTTCACTTCAAGCACTGTGGGGCAGTTGGGATCTACACTCCCTGATTCTATCAAATCTCCTACTGGAAGTGTGGTCCATGGTTTTTCACTTGCTTGCAAATTGTCTACAACTTCATATTCCAAGCCTAAAGTGAGGTTTACATGATTTGTGGATCCACATCCAATTCTTATCCATCGCCATTGACCAGTGCATATTGGAAGAACTTCAGTGGAGACTATGTGATTAACAAGAGATGCTTTTGCTCTACTATTTTGGCCGAAAACAACTAATGCAGGACAATTTTCTAGTAAATGAGTGATTTTGTCAAAAGTCAATGTGGGTAGTAATTCGTCAAAGATATTTTCTGTAACAAAAAAAGATGATATTTGGTAAGTCTGCAATTGATAATCTAAAGTAGGTACTATAGTAAACATTAAAGAGTGAATGAGATTGCATCAGAGGAAAATAAACTAAATATTATTAAAGGAAATATTTAAAGATTTTTTACAAGAAAAAGATGTTAATTAGAAATTATAATAAATCAATTATGAAGACTAATATGTTGTATCTCTTGAAGATATAATTATAAAAATGAGCATAAAATAGATAAAGTAAATTCAACTAAAAATTTGAATAATTTTTATTGAATGTCAACCCTTAATAACAGAAAAAATGTAAAATATAAGGAATTTATCTGAACTCATATATAATCACTATCAAAGTCTAATAATAGTTTTAAGACAAGTGTGTGCTCAATTGAGACCTACGTCTTTGACAAGACTTTCCCCTCAGTAAAATATTCCACTGAACCGATGAGTCTGTTATGATTTATCCATGCATCAAGGATAATAATTATTTCTTAATCCTGACTTTATTGATGACTTACCTTCCGGAAAGAAATTCTCAAGATTTATCACTTCCAGAACCCGTTGAGTCTCCTTAAAAATGTGCCTCAACTGATTCCGATTCCGGTTGTATCTCCTGAATTCTTGCGGTAATTTGCTTACCATTTTAACTGTCTGCTATATGATATGGAGATATGCCAAGTGTTTTTCATAACCTGAAACAAACAATACCATATTGAATTCATTGTAACAGTTAAATATGTTTGTTTTCACATTCAAGAAGCAATTAATATAAATCAATGGAAATAAATTTTAAATGCAAATCGGCAGAAGTATTATAATCTTCAAATACACTTTTATCAGTGTTACTTTTTGTTTTCCTTTTACATTCAGATAGTCTGTAACTTATAAATGCTTAAGTGATATTAAAATCTTACATCATTAAAAGGTTTACAGTGAAATATTAAACAACTGATTAAAATTAGATATTTGGTTCTAAATAAGAATACTACAAAGTGTAGCTAAATTTCAAATAGACATTCCTAATGAGCAAATTAAAAAGACTTCAATTCAAGCGCAACTAATTAACAATGCATGAAACATCAATATAGATTAGTTTTGTATGATATCATGAGCTATTTTTATCATTTTTAAATATCGCATGAAACACTGTCTATGTATAAATAAAATACTGAGGTTATGCAAAGTCCTCTGATATAAATCCTGATATTCCAATGTGAGACTTTATGACTCAAGAATTAGATTACCACAATCGTTTTGACTGCAGATTAAGAACCTAATGACAACACTTATTTCATCCCATTGATAAAGGCAAAACTTTAGTCCATAAGCAATATGCTAACTAGCCGTAAAGGGGAAACCCCAGATTCACAGTCCAGCAGACTCATCTCCCTTCCCAGTATCACTATATTCACAGCAGACTTACATCATCCTTCTTATCCACACTAAAACACTGATGCAAGACCCAGACCATTGTACACTAAAAAACATTGGCAGAAAAGCACTCACCGCAGGATGCACCATCCAGGAATGATGTTGATGTTATTCGCAGCTCTGTCGAAGGCAAGCCTGGGCCTCCAGCAGCAGTAGCTGCAGCAGCCTCCTTTCCATTTACCGCACGGCCCAGCGAGCGAGAAGGAATCTATCTAATCTAGGCTGTAAAAGTGTAGCCGCCGATAAGAAGAAAAAACGCACGCGAGACGACGGCGACTGGCGCTCGCGTAATATATACTACTTATATGACGAACGAGCGTGGAGGAAAAAAATAAACACACACAACGATCCGTCGTCCGCTCTTGCGCTGCTCCGGAGCGACACTGCACCGTCAGTGCAGGCCGCCGGTTGTCTTTCCTCCAGGCCTCTTATCTCGCATACTTACTTATGCTCCTGATTATACTCGCTTGCCCCTATGTGTCTGTATGCGTATATATCTGCACGTTATATACATATAATCATGCGTCTTCGAACTTGTCTAACCTCAACTCTCGAAGCTACAAGAGATATCGCTGTATTGTCGTTATACTTGACTACTTGTTATGCGCGCAGACTTCCGAGATTCGAATGTAGCCGAAGTCACTGGAGTTCTATATGGAGAGTTATTCGTGGAGTACATACACGACGAGCCGCGAGTATAGAGCTGTATACATATACACGCTACTTCGTACGACAACAGCAGCACTGTATCTGTTTACGCATCTCTTGACTGCGATGGAACTTCTCTCCCCATCTTCTTGGCCGCTTTTATCGTGAAATACGGTTGAAAAGAGTGTACAAATACCTAGCATGTATATGTACGGGTATGCGAGCTAGCCAGTGTTGACTTTGACGCAGCGTCAGCTATCCTACTCTGCTCCTAAAATGTGCGTATGTTGTTGTTTTATTGTCTCGTCAGCTGATTGCCGGGTGCGCGCGCCTGCGAGCGGGTGATTTAGATGATTTCACGATCAGGGATTATAAGATATATATATGCTTATTCACAGGTTTCGGGGAATCCTTGCGAGTATCGTAGCTGAAAATTTGCTGCTGTGCAATACTCATTGCGTAGATTGCTATATTTATGAATGAAGTGTCATGCAGTTATAGTGATGCTATGTTTGTGGTTTATTCATCATCCGTGCAATTAGGAACGGTTGATTGTTCGGAAAAATTATTAAAATGTATGCGTATCTATATATACCTATTTGAATTTCAATCGTTTACAATTGTAAACTTTACATAATTGATTTGTGGTGCATAATTTTAGGGTTCCAGCTAGTAATTATCCTCATATAATTACGGAAGAGCTATAATTAAATGGGAATTCCTTATATAACTTACTGAGTTAAAATTAAGAAAATATATTATAATTCGTCGGGTGAGAGGTGAAACCAGACAACTCGGCCGAGCGCTAAGAAACCAGACAACTCGCGGGCCTTTTTTCATTCGGTTTTTAGTTGATAACCACGGGAGTTAGTTAAAAAATTAAGGATTTCAACTCCCTACAGTGGTTCTCAATAGTCTGAAAAACACAAAAATAATCACAAAAAAATTTAACTTATATAAGGAACAAAGGTTATCAACTAAAAATCAAATGAAAAAAGGAGCCCGCGAGTTGTCTAGTTCCTTAGCTCTCGGCCGAGTTGTCTGGTTTCACCTCTCACCCGACGAATTATTAAATAAGCAATTATGGAAGATGTATATATCAACATTAAACTCCCTGCCAAACTTCATTGAGAAAATGAGCTTTTTCTTGTAGAAATTAATTACTAAGTTCTGGGCAACAATAATATATCTGTGGGTTCGAGGCATAACGACATAAGTCCACTTTTTGAGTTTCCGAGAAAAATGGGTTTCAATGTTCACA
>UXGD01003009.1:0-22490 GCA_900474315.1 Torymus auratus | reverse complement strand
TCTCTCTCTCTCTCTCTCTCTCTCTCTCTCTCTCTCTCTCTCTCTCTCTCTCTCTCTCTCTCTCTCTCTCTCTCCGTGTGTTTTTCTCTCTACGGTGGCATACCAAAAGAACCAGCGAAAAACACAGTAGCGCTCTTACACTCTGTCTGAGACGTACAGCGAAAGAGCAAAAATAAAGAAGTCAGGGAAGAAAGACGAGAAGGGACAAAAAATAACAGAAACACAAGGCTGCACTACGCTAGTACGTCTTGGCGCGAGGCGAAGACGGCAAGGACAATAATGAGACCGTGCAAAACAAGCGCACACGCGCGTATGCGCGCTTCGCAATCTTAAAGGCTCAGAACTGCAGAAACGAAATTGACGCCCACAAGTTGCCTGTGTACTCTTCTGTTTTCGGTCTCCAACATACACCCTTTTCTTTCTCTTGGTCGAGAGGCATGAATTCCCGTATCCGGTCTCAGGACCACCATGGGTCTAATATAAATAACTAGCGGTGGCCGGGTCACATTGTGAATATTATACCTGTGCGACTGGACCGCCTCATTTTACCAGAGGAAAATACAAAGGAAAGAGAGGGAAGAAAGGGATGCTAGCGTTGTGCCGATTATTTACTCAAGTAATGGACGAATTACCTGCACGCATGGGAAATATGACCAAAGCTTGAGGAACGCGTGAGTGTAAAAATCTGTCATAGAAAATTCGAGAGGGATCCGGTGTGATGATGTTAATGCGACTTCGTTACTAGGGTGCGATGTTTTTCTCATTCTGGTTTCATCGGATACTAGAAAATAAAAAAGCATTCATAATACCAATGAAAAATTTTTTTTCAATTATATCGACCAATGCCAAATTAAAATCGACATATTAAGTATTATTACTTTTTCATTTTCCTGTTACGTAAATATTTCTCAGTATCTCTGTTGTTCATGGCAAACACTTCATTTTGTAAAGGGAGACAAAAAAAACGAGTTACCAACCATTGAATCTTTATTCAAATTAAAAGATATATTAATAATTGATTTTATTATATTATAAAGGGAGGCAGAACAAAAGAGCTTCCAACCATTGAACCTTTCAGTTATTTTAAATTTAAAAGATAGATTAATAATTAATTTTATAATATTTTCAGTTTACAGTAAATTTAATATTTGTAAAAGAATTATTTGCATTGATTCAGACTGAAGCTGTGTAAGAGCATGAATAATACAGAAACAAAGTCACAGAAATGTAAATTCCCCGGACATTGTATTTTTCGTTAAACAAATATGAACTTTTTTAATAAAACGGAGTTATTTCTTTCATTTCTAAAAAAAAATGTACTTTAATATTCAACACAGTGCAGCGCCAATATCAATAATGCATTTCTCGTGTAATACAGGATGCGAAAAACCAAATAAAAAAATTCTTTCAATATACTAAACTAATCTCTTTTATTTATCCCCCCCTCTCTCTCTCTCTTTCTCGCAAATACCTTGTCAAAAGCAGACATAATAAAAGCAATAAAGTTGCAATATTAACCTCGAATTTGCCTCGAGAGTCCAAGCCACAAAAGTGAAAGAGATAATAAAACGAAGCGACAAAGACTCAAGTGTGCCCGGAGAGAAGACGCGGAATGTCGCGCGAAACTCTCTCTCACTCTCTCTCTCTTTCTCTCGAGTATTCGAACACGTGTAAGAGAAAACTAAAACTCGCGAGGAAAGTAAAGATGACGAGTGAGGGGGAGGAACGAGTCCTTAAAGGGGGAAAAAGAGTGAGAAAGGGAAGGCATGAGTGAGAGGGATGAGGGAGGAAGACACTTCTGCGACACGAGACTTGAAAAAAGGGACTGCGCGTAAGAGCCGCTATATATACACATCTATATATCCGCCGAACTCGCGCAGGCTCTCCTCTTCGAGGGGGCACTTCGATGAGAAGTTCGGCTGCCCCTATATAGCGAAAACGTGCGCGCGCCTCTCGCATCTCTCACAAAGACGCGCACTCGGACATACGCTGCTATACTACTCCCCGACAGCTCACCGTTTGTTCCCAGCGACAGATAAATAGAGGGAAGAGCTTTTCAGCCGCAGCGCGCGGCCGGCTTTCGAAAACTTTTCCGCTGGGAAAGGGATGCCTCGACGCGCTTATACTCTACTTCTCTCTTGTCATTTTTCTGCGGTACATCGACGACGCGAATATGTGTTTCCTTAACGCCGAGCGGCTATCGCGTGTAATAATACCGGAAAAATTCTGAAACCTTTTTGGCGTTTCACTGTCAATACGTTTACTACTGCGATGATAATACTGTAGTTCATTAGAAAGTATTTTTGTTGTAACTGTAATTAATTTATAAACATTAAAAAATGGTCTATAGACAATAACCTTCTTTTCTGTTTATATTTGGATTATGGAACATGCAAAGAATTTACCATTGCAGTTTTCGTAAAACTAATTAAAATTTGAAACTAATTAAAGTGGTTGAAGCACAGAAAATAACACAAGTTATACTTATATGACTCGTATAGCAGTGAAGGTATTATACTAGCTGTGTGTATCTCACTCTCTCTCTCTTTCTCTCTCTCTCTCTCTCTCTCTCTCTCTCTCTCTCTCTTCCTCCCTCATTTGTGGAGTGTTTAAACGTAGGAAAGTGAAATGGGGCCCATTGTTCATCCAACGCGCGCATGGATGTGGAACGATTTAGCGTACGCTATAATGTTTTAAGTTACGCGCAATCGTGGCCCTCGCGCGTACTTGCAATTTAAGCAGGATATGATGTGCAAACAATGTTTCTCTCCCTATGCGAGCTGCGACCCAGTTTTCCAAATGTAATTTCTGGTGAATGTGCGAGCGCAAACGGCTCTAGAACGAACCCAAGTTATTTTTGAACATTTCGCTCGTTACCGGGGATCAAAAATGAATGAAATTCAATTTCTCTTTCCCTCTACTATATATCGCCATGTAGGAGCATTTCTATTTTTACGGCCAGTTTGTTCTTTAGCAGAACTGTGGATACATGCAGCAGTCTCTCGTTTGCTGCGCATGGATATTTTTAAACGAATGCTCATTACCGGACGTGTTTGCTATTCGTATACTATATAAAACACTGTTCCAAAATATATCTTCAAAACTTTTTTACATGCTCTACTCTGGTTCATTTGGTTCTGTTTGTATACTGCTACAGAATAATTGTCATTTTCAAAGTATTAAAATATATACGTTTGAGAAAAGCAGTCTCGAATATAATAAGATATTTTGGACTTTTATACTAGGTAGAATTGTAATTTTTAAATTGAAAATTATTCAGCAATTTTCACAAAACATTATTATATTATCTAAATTCATTTGCAGAATATTGCGTCAATTGATTAAAATGCGTTATCTTTGTTTCAGGTGAGTGTGTGTTGTAATTGGATCAAACTAAATCACTTGTAGTGCAATAGCATACGGATAAGGTATGTTTTGCCAATTTTAATATTTTTTCCATTTTAATATTTCCATACTTTACGAAAAGTAAACGAAACGTATTCATTCAATTAATTAATTTCTTTTATTCGGTACCGACGATTCATTTTTTGTATCAAATGATTTTTAAAAGTCATAACATAAATTTATAATTATCTTTTGTAACAATGTAACTATGTTAGTGTTTATAAGATTCATGAATTGCGCGGACAACTGCGCACAAGACGGCGAAAAGATAAGAGGCGAATCGCTTTGTTTTTTCTCGTAATTACCACTTCTTACCCCCTCAGCCCAGTGTATATCTCTCGGAGACTATGCGCCACTCGACTGCGGCGCGGCCGCGCGCGCTTGAATCTCGGTGAAAAACGAAAGGTGCAGCGCACGACGCACTTTGGCCTTTAAAAACATCATTAACAAGCCTTCTTGGTAAATTTAAGTGTCAGTCGTAAAAACTTTTGGCCGTCTCTCTTTCTCTTTCGCCCCCTTCCCCGTGCAATCCATCTCTCTTTTCTCGGTTGCATGCTAACGAGGGAAGGTCAGCACCGTCGGTAGCGCTTTAAGACTTTGCGATTTTTATCCTCTCTCGCCTTGACACTGGAACACAGAACACACTTGTATATATCCGCGCGTAGAAGAAAGAGCGAGTTAACGGGGGAAACAATAAGTGGAAAGACAGGAGGTATAGCTGAGAAGAATCTTGACGAACCGGTCGAAGTGGCCAACTTCAATTTGCAAAAGTGCATCGGCTCTGCCTTTGCTCTCCGCTGCTCCTCGACGATCTTTTGAGCGGAGAAAATAAGAGGGGAGACGCGGATCACCCAACTTTTGCCCTTTCCACCCCTCCGCGCCCCCTCTCATCCCCTTTGCGACGCGTATCCGACGACCCTGAGCTTCTTAATTAAGAAATGCCTTCTAGGTGAGATTCAATTTGTTTCACGCGCGCTCGCGGCGCCGTTGCGAGAAGGAACTACTATACTACTGCTGGCGTTTCCCTCGCAAATGCGCAAAATGTCGGCGGCGGCGGCGGCGGCGGCGTCGGCTGCAAATGAAAACGCCCCGTTCCGTGAGAATTTGATTATGAGGAGATTCTTTTCAAGCCTCGGCCCCTTTCCCCGCCAGCCGTGCAACCTTACTGGCTTTCTTCGCTCAAGGCTCAAAGGGTGGGGGAGTTTAATGCGTTTCTTTTTAATTGTGGACGTTGCCCGGAAAATCTGGAATTTTGCGGCTTTCTATTCGGGGGTCGAGTCTTTGTTTAGCTGGATGTAATTTGCTTACGCGCGTCTGTTTCGCGAGACATTTCCGAGAACTTGGCGTTGGGGATTTAATTCCGTATGGGTTATGAAGGAGCTTTAAGATACAATATATCATCTTACTATTGGATCTTTTACACGCTATTTGACGAAAATATTATTGATTTGTTAATAAATCCCGGATAAAAAATTATCAAATTTAGTTTAATCCTTTTTTGGAATTGGATTCTACTTTTATTATTCATAGGTAGACCAAATACGATTCAAATAGTATTCGCGAAATAAACGTTAATTCGAGTAATTAAAAAATTGTTTACTCTACCAATTCGTGTTAGTCATAAAAACACAGAACCAAAGATGATAGTATTACCAAGTTGGTTGAGATGATAAATCATTTTTCTCACGTTCAATATATTCATGCCTGAAAAATACTCTTTACAGCAGGATTTTTTATTAAAATAATATTCTCCAATCTCCAAGGTAAAATAGAAAAACACGAAGCGTTTTTCGAAAATACAGTTCCGGATTTTCGCATATCTGTTGGCCAGAGGCTGTCGAGAGGCGCAGTATCCAATCCCATCCGCCAATACACGCGTGTGTTATTCTCTACCTCTGATCGCGTCTGCCTACCGGGCACGAAACGCGAGATTCCATTGCAAATCAAAATTCGCTTCTAAAAATGTCAGGACCGCAGGCGCAAGCAACCAAAACTCGGAAAACGAAATAACACATACATATATACACACAACGGGTGTAATATCGGATATGGCGCTTCCCTTATACCTATATATAAATATGATATATATACATATATAAACACGGCAGTGTTGCGAAACTAGTTCCGCCCACCGTCGAGTTTGAGACTTCGTCTCGTGCCGAATCGCGTTCGTATTTATGCTATACGACGCGGCGCAGTAACGAGTCGATCGAGATCGTTGATTAAAACAACGACTGGCGTATAATCAAGCCCGCGCCGCGGGCCAGTCGACTCGGGAAGCCGCGGTATAGCGTCAAGTGCAGAGTATAGTGTAACACGGGAGGACAGTAGTGTGCAGCGCCCAACCTCCTTGACCCATCGATCCTGTCGTCCTGACGCGCGCGCGCGATATATATGTACCCCGCTGTATAGGTGTCACCCTGGCACCTTATGCAAATGTGAAAATCGTTAGCGCGAGTGAAATATGAAAGCGATTCTGTCGCGCCTCTTTCGAGTTATCGCCGGAATCAATTTTGACTCTCGATAAGTCGAGGTGTTCGAGCGACGACTTGTGCGGCAGGGCTCCCGAGCTGAATTCCAACCGAACCATCAATTTCTTCCTCGCCTGAGCTATTGCGAGAGAAAAAGCGCCGGGAGAAGTATGGTCGGTCGAAACGGCGATTATTGTGGCTTAGTGTTGCGATTTGGAAAGAGTCGGTTTTTTTTGTTTGATGGAGTGGTGCGATTTGTCGAGTTAATTGGAAACGTAAATAATGTTTATTTTAATTTCTATACGTTGCTCTAAACAAACATAACTGATAGTCGGAAAGAAATGCACTATCTCTATGCAGACATTGTATTCGAAATTGGTGCCGTACTGTTATTATCATTGCAGTGTATTCTGGTTTCCTTCGACCAAGGGATTCTGAAATGCTATAACATCGAACACGTAATATTGCAATAATAATCGGGAATGAAAATCAATTGTTTGCATAATTGATTGTTACAGTTAAATATATGTTCTAATACTTTAATATTCATATAAAAAGCGTTTATATATGTTCTAATACTTTGATATTCATATAAAAAGCGTTTAATTTATTTACCCAAAGTATTTTAATTTAATTTAAGATTTGAAGACGTGCACGGAGAAAAATCCTCAATGAGAAATTATCAAATTATCCGTTAAAATTTACTATGATGTATTGGAACAAGAGCCAGACTTGAAATGTATAAAATTTTGCAATGAATTATTAAATTATACTATACTGGAAAGTAAAGTGAAAATTCATAATGAAAAATAGGGAGCCTTTTTGGTACATAACATAACATCGAAAGCTATGGCCGAAAATGCTATGGGTGCCACGAATGGGCAACTCTCCCCTACTTTACATATAAATTTCAATAATACAAACATATTTCATTCAAATATTTAATGTCTGTGCCGAAATATATGTCAAGTTATTAATATTAACGGAGCAATAATAATCTTAATGCAGTTCCAATGTACTTTAATCCTAAATCGGATCAAACATACTCTTTCAGTTGGAACGTAGGGCTGCACGAGTAGAGCGTATTAATATAAACAAGTTTCCTAGTTGCGGATATGAATTGCGCCAACGAAAAGCGAAAGAGAAAAAAGAGAAGTGAGAGAGAACGAGGGAGGAGGAGGTGAAAAGGGAGAGTAAAGGAGAAAACGCGCACGAGAGTTGCATTTTCGTGCATGTGTGCGACTGTGTATGACTGCCATTAATCCAAAGCGGGGGCCGTTCTCGCGAACCATTAATACTGCGAGTATTCACGTATATGTGTGTGTTGGGTCGCGTGTGCTATTTAAGGCCGGCCAGACTTGCGGCTTCGCCCAAGTACACTCATAACTTCTTTTCTTTCACCACGGGGTCAAAGTGGTTTTTTTAACCGCGCCTAGTGCCGTTAATTGAAATTAAAAATTCACAGGCTTTTACGGAAAATTTCATGAGTTAGTACACGTGGCTATTTTGCGTCGCAATTTTTTCCCTAAAGTAACGGTCGATACAAACAAAGAACCACGAATTCCAAAAGTTGATCAACAACAAAAATGTTATTTATGTACAAAATTCAACCCACCACTGTTTGTTACATGCAAAACGCACTTTGAATCCACATCGCGACCATAACCATGATTCTTTGACTCCAGTATTCAATATAATTTTACTGCGCTCAGACTCCATAAATGCGTTACTGCCGTAAGCGCGCAATTTGATGAGAATCCCGCGCAGTCAAGTTTATTATTCCGTATAATTAAATGAACGGATATAGACTCGTTCGTGACAAAATTATTACGCTCTATCTTTAGGCCGATCGCCCTCGCGCAATGAGAGGGGAAGAAAAGACGTGGCGGTGGTCCGGACATCGCCTTGGGCTACATTTACACTCCCTCTTCCTCAGCGCCCAGTCTGACCAAATGGTGTATAAACGCCGTGTGCGCGCGTGATGACTATGGGATGTTTTTGCACCCTGCCAAATCACCGGATATTTCGATTCGCGCAGTAAAGGATTGTCGATTTTCAGTCGCTTGATGCGGGATTAATTCGATTTCACGCGTAATATAATACCGTTGGTGAATTGCGTTTCACGAAAATATAGTTTCATTAAGTTGTTAAGGTCTATCGTGCAAATATCGTCAACTTCAATAACATCGGTATTTTATCATTACATATTTAGATCTACTTAACTCTGCATGATTATCCCCAAAGAGAAATTAAACATATAGACATAGAAGCACGTATATCCCTCTAAAATCACCAGTTCACACCCATTAAACCCAATTCTCTGAGATTCTCTAACCAACTTGTTCCGATCGTACATATACCTATACCTCTATACTCCCCTTCAGTCTCGAACTCTCTGTAAATCTAATTAAAAGAGTCGCCTTCTCCATGAAGATAAATTAAAGACTTTCAACATCTACTGCCGCCATAGGCTCGTGCTCTATAACGTCCCCCCACCACTCCTATATCCTATATACTATACACTACTGCACTGCACTCGCGCGCACAGATTAGCTCGTATCTCTTAATAACAGCAAAGCGCCGCCGCTGCCGCCCCTATTCAATACACTAGTGTGGAGCAGCAGCAGCAGCAGCAGCGGCGGTGAGTTCACTCGCGATTACAAAGATGACAGAGACGGAAAGCTCTCGATGCGCGAGAGCGCGCGCTGAGACAGACGTGCGTGCCCGCCGACGATAAACGCTTACGTATATTATGTATATATGCATTATACGCACTTTCGCGACCTATTTCAAGCGCGAATCATACTGGATGATGAACAGCTTGCGCAGCGTTTAGCAGTAATAACACCTACCAATAGTCGTTTGCATGTACATTCAGTCAGTGTTGCAATTTTTCCATATGTGTGAGTCTCTGTACATATGTGAGTGAGCGTCAAGTGTATTGCACTCCCTAAAGTTAAATTATAGTGAGTACTGACTGCATTGCATTGACTAATTTTGTTGTATTATTTGACAAATAAAATCTATTATCTATCTATCTATGTGTGGACAGGTGTAGGCTTATTATGACTGTGTATTGTTAACAACCGAAAAACAGTTTGCTGCTTATAAACCGTCAATTTGCTGTGAGGAACCATCCTGGTAAAAATGTTAATTAGAAGCTAACTATGTTTCAGTAAACTTTATGACTAAAAGGGAACATTTTGCATTATGATTTTTGCTAAAACTACTTACATTTAATTAACGTACATTAGCTATGAAATATAGTAGTGAAATTAAAAATTAAAAGAGATGTCCATTATTATTCCATGAAAGAGGGCTATTTACCACCACGAAAATTACACGTAAAAATGTGCACTTTTACAAAGAATCATTCATATATGATTGTTTACGGCTAAAAGTTAAGCAGTGACAGCCGAATGAAAATTTGTAAGCTGAAAAAATTGATGTAGCTGTGGAAATTCAACGATTAAGCAGCATAAATAATACGAATGCATAAACATTAGAAAACACATAATACATTTACGTCGTAGATACTGATAAAAGTAGGACAGAATTAGTAATGCTGTACTGAAGGTAGCAACTGTTATAATCCTCGATATTTTCCATAGCTTAGATTTACATGCGAACACAGAATTAAAACTATGGATGATACTAGTAAAGTTAAGGAAAATGCAGAAATGTCAACGGCAAATACCATACCTGCTATAATGTTTCCTAAGAAAGTTCCTACAGCAATCAACTAGAATTAGACGGAGGAATTCTAGCTGTAACTATCATAGTTCTTACTTTATATTGAAACTATTTACACCTTGAAAGAGGGGAAAGGAGTATGGGATGCGATATTGGTCGACATTTTCCCTAGAAATGACTTGCCTATCGGCTGATCAAGATGCTACTATTTATTTACGATACCTTATCACGTATACACACACTATACACTTTCATACACACATACTTAATGCTATACACGCGATGCCCTTGTGCACTAATTGCAACAATTAAAGTTTCGAATGAGTAGGAAGTGGAACCTGTCTAAACCCGCTGACCAGTTCACATAATATGGGCGAGTCTCAACAAAAGTGCTCAGTTTTACGTGTAATCTCCGGGATAGTAAATAATCCTCTTTCATTGAATACAAATTTTTTTTTACAAAAAATTACACACAAAACCATTATTTTTACATTTTAACTTGTACACATAATAGTATATGGGAATTACGTTTTCTCGTGAAAATGAAATCCTAATATTTGATAAGACAAAATGTGCCATTGTAGTCTGAAAAAATATTTCAACTGGATTTTATTTTTTTATCATTCAAGTATAAATTCATTTTGATAGAGCGCAAATACATTGTACAAAACTCAAAATATTTCGTTGATATAATAGTAGCTAAAAATAAAAAAATGTAAGGATCGAATGAATTGCTGATATTTAGCGCAAAAGAACGAGGGGTGAAGGCAAAACAAGCGCGCGCACTAATATATCAGCCAATAACCAGTGACGCCGGTTGCTCTAAGCGTGGGCTAACTCGAACCTCTCTACACACGTGCGCTCGTGCTAATTAAAGCTTATCGATATTTATGCGTATGAACGAGCACTACACGCAGCTGGTAAGTCGTTTCGCACAATGTATAATACCCGCGAGAGAGAGAGAGAGGGGCGCATCGTTTCGCAAAAAGCGGCTGGGCAATGGAGGCCTCGATGAGGAAAAATGCAGCGCTGCGCCACACGCGCGTGGCGCGCACTTTATATCCGGGGGGTGCGCGCGCGATATAACGCGATACTAACCGTTTTCGCGCGGCGCCGGAACGCGGAGCGTTAAGTTTATCTCTCGCGGCTCTATATAACGGCGCAGGGCTCGTGAAATTTTTCTCCCGGAGCCTCGGGTCTTTTTTCTGGTTTTCTTCGCCACGCGGGCGCGCTTAATTTAAAATCTCGGAAGCGCCCGCGCGGTTTCGTGTATAAACAAAGATGGGCGCGCACCGACGGTTACCTGGTGCAGCTTTAATTTATGAAAGAGGAGAGGCGAGTAAAGCTTGCGCCCGCGCGCGCCTGCCACCGCCGAAGTTTCGGCAAAATTGTATCTTATGGTCATTGGTAATGCAGGTCTTGTGTTATGAGGCTTTGGAAGGAAAAATTGAATTCTTTAACGGATCCGCCTTGGTCTGGGATTTTCTGCGGGAAAGTGAGTTTTCGTGTGCTGCATTTTCTTGATATAATCATTCTTTCCTTGTTCTATCAGCTAGTCGTGTGCAATTCATATATAATATGGTGGAGTTCTTGCTGCCAGTTAATTCATTTTGAATTCAATATTAAAGTAATTTCATTCTTAGTTTACAGAAAAGTATTAGACATAAGGCTAATAAGAAATCATTTATAACATTTTAAAGAAATTTAAAACGTCTAAGTATAATATTCTCTTTGGGAATCTGAAATCTAAAAATGAATAACTGAAAAGTCACTCACTATTGCGAATAAGTAAACAAATCTACTAAAGCTTTGATGAATATTCACTTCTTGAAATAAGTGTATATTCATACGAAAGAATAAGTCGATTTATTCCCTTATATATACCATAGTAACTTTTGTTCAATCAAAAAAAAAACAAGTTAATAAACACATTATACATAATTTCTCTGTTTCTATCTTCGTCAAAATTATTATTTTTCTCATAGTGAAACTACAGAAATATAATCCGAAAGCTATTGATTTCTCTGCAAATCTTAAATTTAATTACCCATGTATATACAGTAGAATAGTTTTAGTTTAGATTAGATTAAAATATTTTTCATCTCACAAATTTTTCATGTGTATTAAAAAAGTGGTACTCTGCATTTTTCAACTTTAAACAAAACGAATATATATAACTCTTTCACCAGAGCCAGAAATACCTTCGTAATAAATGCCCGACTATAATTCTAAAATTATCTCCACGAATACGCGTCGAACTGGGCAAACTACAGCGCTCCCCTGAACCCCGGCGCACGCGTGCGCATAAAGAAACATTTTTCAATTAAACCTTTGATGCGCGAGCACACAACGGAAGGAAAAGAGCCACACGGCGAACTGTGAACAAAAAAAAGGCGATTGAGGATGACGCGGATATATGGAGTGAAGGCACGCTCAAGCACACGTTTTCGAAGTTCACAGCTCGCACATCTGCGCGCCTCATGTGCGTAACAAAACACCAAACTCGTGGGCGTCGCGAGGCCGGAAGCCGATCACAGGGACGCCTGCTTCGGCGGACGAAGAAAAAACGAACAGGATAATAAGTATTCGAACGTACGTGTGTTTATGTGTATCCGTGAAGGGGCGCGACTCTGCTAAAATAGCTGAACCTTTATGTCTTTGCCCGCTTTGGCTCGACGTGACATTTGCATTTCCTTTCGACGTTTTAATTATACCGATAACGAGTATCGACAATTAAAAAATAACGATTGCAGGACAAGGTATTCCAGTAGTGTATGCTGTACCTTTGTGTATAATTTACATGACATATGTATTGAAGATTTACTTTGATGTATAGAGAAATAAACCAGAATAATACATATGTGCAAGATTATTACAAACATCGTCATATAAAGTATAACAATGACTTTTTAACACATTTTTTTTAGAATAAGTAAAATAAACACCAAAAATTAGCATACATTAATTATATAGCCTATGTTTTATGAATGATAATGAATAATTAATAAAGTTTGGAAAAGCATAATAATAAAGAGGCACATATAATATTGCTTTGATATAAATACATACTAAATTACTAATGAAAAGGTTCGTAAATTAAATGAAATATTTTATCATAATATTGCAATAAAAGATTTAGTTACAACTATCCAATTTTCGTGTCGTGGAAAGGTACCTGCTTGTCCTCTCAACGAGTTTACTAGGCAGCATTGAGAGCAAACCACCGAAATTAACCATTATACTTCGTAAACATTAATCGTAAAAAGATTGTTATGCAGCGAAGAAAGAAAAACTTTTATTCAAAGTTTAATTCATTAAAAAATCTTTATTTCTTAAAAGTTATAAGCATTCAAAAACAGCGTATAAAGTGGTTGAGAGTTCTCATTTTTAATAATTATTTAAAGATATATTTTACCAACTTTGCATACTACTTTTAAATGATTCTGACTACCTCGAAGTGAATGCCTTTTAACGAACAAAAACTTAAATATACGCTGTTTCTGTATTTTTTAATAATTTTGCTGTTGTATTTTCGTCAGATATATTTTAACACAATTAACATGGTGTAACAGTTCTGCTTTATAACTAACCATGCTTTTCAGCGAAACATGTAAAAATAACTATTTATATAAAAAAAGAATAAAGATTTAAGTCTTGAACAAATTTAGTTGCCCTCTGTAATCCTATTATACATCGTTCTACAAAGTTTCGAAGCAAAAAAAACGATCGTTAATTTTCGTTAATTTTTTTCCAAGAAATTAATAAAGAATGGCGTTTTTTGCCTTGAAACTTTGAAGAACGATTTATTACAAGATTACGTAAAGCAACTGAATTTGTTCCAGGCGAAAATAGCTACTCTTTTTTTTAAATCAATTACTTTTTAGCTCATGTATCGTTAAAAAGAACTAATTAACACAAGTTAGAGGTCTGGACTTCATTTTTATAGACTGAACAGTGGCTCTAAAAGCCTCAACAAAATACTCTTCTTGTATATAAACTTCTTGCATATATTATTAACTTCTTTTGAATAAGCTATAAATAATAAAAAACATCTATCAAAATACTAAGAGATAATATAATGAATTCCTTATCAATGACGATTTTGATTTTCAAAAGAATACGTCTAATTTTCCACAGGAAAATCGTCATCTTACTGCTTACAATATACACACCTACTTGCTTATCCATTCTAAACCTAATTTTTCATTCTTCCACTCACAGCACTTCCGCCTTTAGGTTTTATCTCTCATCCACGCGGGCGTAAAGGGAGGAGCGCCCCAGAACTCATTGAAAATTTTAAATATACATGGATCACGCTGCAATATATTTATCGCGCATCAATCAATCCGCTGCCGCTTTTACCCGCCCCTTATAGAACCAATTATCATATGCCTGATCGACACAAATCTTTATAGTACTTTTCATGGGCGCGATTGAATATTATCCACGATATACATATCTCACTCGCTGCATACATACGAGCGCGTTCACTGAAAACCGTTATACACGCGCGGTCCTTTACCTCGTGCACTCATATATACATCGGCGCGTTGTTCTGGTAAGACCCACGTACGCGCACCGCGTATTATACAAAAGGGAAAAAATTGCCTCCAAGCGTCCCACAGTATTGTCTGTGGAAGATTATGCTGAGGATAAGTGAGTTTATATCTTTAGCTGCATCGCAGAGGTTTGGGATGAATGGATTATTATCGAAATGCACAGTTTGGCGCTATTGTATACACATAATAAATACACTTCCGGATGCGGTTGTATAAGCCGTAGAGATTATTTTCATCTAACTGATTCATAATGTATATTTTAAATTTATTACATTTTTATATCCTGAAATAATATTTGTTTGTTTTGTTCCAATTTATTAGTATTTTATACTTAAAAAGCACTCTTTGTAAAAATGGAGGAGACGTCGAATTAACAATATCTATGATGAATATTTGATAAAAAATAATCTACGAATCTATATCTAATATTGAAAATAATCTGTGAAAATAGTCTCAAAGGTAAACAACTATTCCGAGGAAGTGTATAAATCAATGAAGTATTATATAATACAAAGCAGTATAACAGTAACAAAATTTATTACTGTACGAAACATAAAATATAGCGCGTCAATATACGACGCGACATCTATACCACCTAAGTCAACGATTTCCCGGAATAGAGCCATACCGAAGTGCATAACTATTACGCGTATGGCGCTACATTTATTAACCATACATCCTCTCTTGATACTCTATAGAGCCCCGGAGGTAAAGAGCGACTCTCGCGGAGAATATTTATTTACGACGCGGTATACGCGGTGTACTTAAATTTCAGGTAAAGAAGCGGGAAAGGTGAGGTAAAAAAGGAATCCAAAGAAGGCAGAAACAACAAGAAGGATGAATAGACCGGGAGAAAAGGCACCAAACCGGTTCTTCGAGTCGCGCGGCTCTCTATCTGTCTTACGCATACATTGAGACGACTCCACGTGTGCCAGCACGTACTCTACTCGCGCACACACACACGCACATACGTCGCGGAGTAAATTAGAAAGTCCAGAGGGAGTGCAACGTACTACTAATGCCGGTGGCCCTCGCATTAACGGAGAGAAAGAGTGGGGGGAGAGGGTAAACAACGGTATTGCAGCTTATAGGTGTGTATACCGCCGTACGTTTTAAGCTCTCTGGGTCTATATACCAATGCGTGCGCGTTCGGAGAAGAATAATCGTGCCGAGTGATTTCGGCTTTTATTGCTGCTACAACAAATTGTCATTATAAAGGCGGGGAACAGCGGTGTACTATATTATACGCAGTTACGTATAGTCTGTAAAGTTTGCGCGCGCGCGCGTGCAATAGGGGATTTTCGGTATAGCCTGCAGAAGTTCCTAGAGCCCGCCGTACGTTAAATAGTTTGCTTAATGGGGTGTTAAGTAATTGTGTCTTGCTACGTCACGATATTAGGACCGTTTGTCTTCATTAATGTGTTCTTCCGCGCGTGCGCTCGCCGCGCATATTTTTAACTCGCGTGGTTTAATGAGATTCTTGTGGCGACAGAGGCAGCTGCCGAGACTTCATAACTCCAATATAAACGACTTTTTCACCATTTTATATAATGAAAACCTATAACCACACAAATTTAAATTAGGAGGCTATTACATGTAAAATGTTAAAAATGAGGAAAAATCTTGTTCATCGAGAATTCTCTTGCTTATACTTATACGCGAATGAAATTACTCAAGTAACGTCGTATCTTCCGCTAACGAAAAAACAAGAAATACTTTCAGCAATGTATCAGCACACGAACATGCGACATGTGTATTCACAGGTATCCATCGCAGAGATTTCCTAGATTAAATACTTTCGTCGTAAATATTATCATCCCCCTCCATGTCCCTCTCTCAGTCAGAGTGCAACTATACGTGTATATCTGATCGGAATGCCTACGATGTGGCTCATCTCCGAAGCACGCGCGGCACGTCGATACCGCGAGCTCACCTGACGCTGCTGCAGCCCATATATATATGTGCGAGCACGCGCACTCCTGGGCTTGCGCATCGGTCACATTTCGTAAACGATGACGATGATAAGGACAGCGCGACGACGAATATCCGTAATTGCTCGCCATGCTCATTTGGTGAAATCTCGAGCAAAAAGTCGTTCGGGAAATCCTTCGAATTGCTTCCGCGTGGTATCACTTCAAGCGCGCGAGCGAGCAACGACGTAATTGAATTGGCCGCGGAAGCGCGAAGGAATTCTCATTAG
This sequence comes from Torymus auratus, assembly GCA_900474315.1. Lineage (NCBI taxonomy): Eukaryota > Metazoa > Arthropoda > Insecta > Hymenoptera > Torymidae > Torymus > Torymus auratus. Next base: position 6,162 of record UXGD01003009.1, on the reverse strand, counting down.
GAATCGTCATTGATTGTGTAATGGACTAATATGTCGATTTAACCATTGGAAGATGATTTGCTCTTGAAGAATTTTCTTGAAACGCTAGAATCTAGATAATTTGAATAGTTTATTAGTGTCCTTCTGTTGATCTGTCTATTGTAGTGTGAGATTACAAAAGAATATATTGAGTGGTTGAATGATGATATATGTTCTTGCCCCACAGATTATATTATTTATGGCGAAAGTTTTTTAAAATATAGTTAGCATCAACTATATATACTTTCTCAATCTTACACACGATAAATGATAATTTTACGGTCAAAAGTCAAATCGAAAGTGGACCGAACTCTGAAACGAAGAAATCATCGCATGATGCAAGGGAATTGTTATTATACTCATCTCAAGGAGTGAAAGTTTCGAATCAATTCAAAACTTCATTCGCGTCAATCATTCGATAATTTTCAAGTAACCTTTCACTTCTTGAAATAAAAGAAATTTGAAATCGTAAGTGTATGATACGCAGAGAGACCATTGACTACTGCGAGGAATATTTATATACATAATCGTTTAAACAATAATGTTAATGAAAGTTTAAATTAGAAATATAAACTAAATTTGCAGTTTTCACAATTTCGAGAAGTGTGTTTTGATTTCACATTTGTATATTTACACAATCTATCGATATACCAATGTCTATACGTGTTGGGAATGAAATGATTAAGTATTATATTTTAACGAAGCAAGAATCAGGATAAACAGAATTACTCATTTTTTTCGACATCGATGGAATATCGGGATGTGACATCGAAGTATGATATACAAAGTTATGAAAACTGTGAATTAGTCTTCAGATTGGCTACTTAATTTTGAGCTAAACATTCATCTCTGAGATAGTACTGTTTTCAGCACTGACCGAAAAAACCTTTCCAATCCAACAAACAATAATTTTTATATGAATAATATATAATTTCAACTATAGATATAGGTATGTTGAATCTGCTTCTCATTTAATTAATATGAACTCCACTATATGCTATTGTTGTACTTTTTCTAATAACTTTAAGAAATAACATTCAATTCAATTAATATTATCATTTTTCAGTTTTTGATGTCAGCATATGTAAATTTCAGAACATCGTATTGTGACGGTGGTTTCATTTAATAAAGGACCTATGTAACCATATTTACATGATTTACATATAAAGTTTTTCAATTTCCATAAATCACGTGGAATTCAGTAAAAGTTTAAAAAAAATAAATTTAAATTCAATTACTATAACAACTGATATGATATGTAATTTATTTGTTTCAATACAATAATTGAGAATACTAGAAGTTCATTTCACTACTTTTTAATCTTTTCAAGTCTTCGATGCTCGATAATTACGGCACGCTCTAAAAAATAGAACAAGTTATTAAACTGGACAATGCAGCCATAGTCTGGATATGCTATTACGATATGAAGTAAAGCAAGAAAAATCAATACTCTTCTTCTCGCCAATCATTTTTTCCCTAGCAGCGTCGTCACTGGGTCACTCGCCTGCGACATATAGGCTGCTCCCGTGTGCAATTAGTAAATCCCATTGCCAGTGGCCATCGTCCTCATCACTGCTGTAGCTGCACCGGACGTCGACTTTCAAAGCCGTACCCGCGCTTCCACCTCCAACAAATAGACAAGCGATGCAGAATCGTTGAATTTTTCAGACCGAGGCCTCTACTTTCGATGCGTCGCACGTTCTAAAGGGTGTCTACAAAAAAAAGCGCTGCAAAAAAGGCTGCCCACGGGAAAGAGAAAATATCCCTCTTTCTCTCAGGGAGACGATGGACCAGCTTTAACCCATTAAGCGTCCCTCTCAACCTCTCCTTTTCTTCGGGCCTGTATACAACGCGGGGGTGAACGTCCACCATGCGGTTTCTAAAAACCCATTAACGGAGCCACACGAACGCGCGAGCCTATCAAAAGCACACGAGCGCTTTGCGAGGCGCTGCTGCACCTCGCAACAATCAAAGCAAATAGAGAAGAAATATGAAAGCTGTTGGAAGAGAAATTGATTGATTAATTTATTGAAATTTTTACCAAGGTTCCAAAGGTCGGGTATGATTGTAGCAAAGGCGTTAAATTTAATTTACGTTCCTTTAGAAAAGCTTGGTAAAATAGAGTCATAAAAAGGTTTTGTGAATAAAAATATAAATTTAAAAAAAACATTGAAATGACAAATAAATAAAACTTAAAAATGAAATAGAAAAAATAGACATATAATACAAACTCATAATAATCAAAAACTAATCTTAAAAATAGCGGTACATTCATTTCATGTAATATATGGATTTTTGTAATCGAAGGCCTTTATGCTACTTGTGCGTATCTTATAGAAAAACTAATAAGTCGACATTTATTCTAAGATTAAGTTTAAGATTATTTACATATCTTAGAAAACAAAACGAAAACAATTTTTGTATTCATTTTTTCTACAAAATTATGTACTTTGCTTGCACCCCTCAAGACCAACAATCCCTGTAATTATCTTCTGAGATTTTTTTTCTCGGAAATCTAAATGCGTAAATTCGGAAAACTCGCACATAGCTCTTAAAATCAAATTCTGTATTTTTATTCCAAAATGTATACATTCAGATCTCGGAGAAAAAAAAATTGTAGAGGGATCGAACGGCAAATGTAACACTAAATTACTTTTATCATTACTTTATCTGAAACATTTTATACCTTATAGTTATCTACAAAATTCAGACCTGGTAGACCAAATCTGACCGTGGAATCATGATTAGGGGGCCAAAATACATGCAGATATGCTGGCCTAGTCTCTGGAACATACTACTTTTTTCTGCTAGTGATCCTGTGTTCTAGATGATGAAAATTAGAGTTAACAATTTTGTGCAAAAGATGGAGAGAGGGGGAGGGAGGGGGGAAGAAAAATCGAAATCAAAACTCTATCTATTAGTAAATTTTGATTGATCGCGCGCTGCGAGAGTATTAGCCAAAATTTAAAAAATGTCATAGCTTCGTATACAACGAGTTTTAGCTCGAGAGCTTCAGGTAAAGATTAAAAGCGTAGTGAAGAAAGTCAGATATGTGGACTTTAACAGAAATTGGGAAATTCATTAATTGCAAATGGCTGATAAAAATCGCTGTTTATTCACAATGAGTGCTACTCGTGTGTACCACTAGGTAATCGATTCGCAAAAGGTTGCGTGCATATGCGATAATAACTTGACACTGTTATAAAACGGTCGTATATCCTTTTTGCTTTTTAATTGTCATAAAATATTTTTTTGCAAATTGAAATAAATCATTGTATTTAAATGATATATCAATGAATGATGAATTAATTCTCACAAATATTATTAAAATTTCGAATGACATTTTGCGATTTTATATTTATCATTTTTCATGTTTTAACGTTTATCCAGTTATGAATAATTAATTTAATAAAAACAAGGAAATGATATTTTTATTATTTTGAATGCGTTAAAAAGATATCTCATTGACGAATTGTAATATGTAATACACAAAACAAATTTTTCCAAATGCTCGTATATTTTTTCTCATGGATAAATGAAATTTTTGATAGCCAATGCGATAATACGAAAAAGTATTTAAATTTGTAATAGGCAATAAATAATATTCATTTGAGTGCAGCGGTGATTTATTTCAGTCGAACAAACGGGCTGAATTTATCGCTCGCAGAAGCAAATCCAATTACACAAAAATGTACATGTGAGATACGCAAATGCAAAATATCGAAAATCGATAACAATGCTAATATTAATAAAAACCGTCGAGACAAACGCCACGGCGCATGTCAGGCCTAACAGACACGGGAGCAACAAAATCACCAAAAAAATCAAATGACCACCGCACGTCATTTAAAAATCCCGGCCAGTACCGCAGAAAAAGTATAGAGAAACGCTCCCCGTTCATCTTTGCACGGGGCTGCGTTCCACTTCAAAATTTCCAATTCCCTCGCGGAGCCACGAACATGCTTCCATGCAGCTGACGACGAAAAAACAGTTAACCGAAAATCTGTCGGAACCGGCGGTGAAATCGAAACAGAACGAAAGACTCGCGCCTGCGGGCGGGAAACTAATTACGCCTCGCGCTGACGCGGGGTTGAAGGCAGAGACGGAGTTGTAGGGGGTAGGTGCGGGCTTTCGAACGCGCTACCTGCTGTCGACAGTTTCGCGATAGGCGTGTATACACCTATAGAGTCAGCGGCGACTTTCGCTCCACTCGTTAATTCAAACGGCACGAGTCCTCGCGACGAAAGGTAAACACGCGTGCGTGCGCCAGAAGGGCTGTGTGATACTGGCCGCGACATACACACACAGGGGGCCGCTAATCGATTCCACCGTGCGCGCGCGCGCCGCGTTACCGTGCCGTTTTCTCGCACTCGATTTTACCCTGCAGCAGCTCGTTCGTGAGGGGGGGATTACGCGGCTGTTTATGGGGCTCGTTAAATTTTGAGGCCGAGCGCAGGGAGAGAGACAGTCTGATCTTTTATATGCGGCTTCGCGGCTAGAGAGCGGCCGGATGAAAATATGCTAATTTTTGCGGGCTTCGGATTTCAGCTTTTTTTCTCTCTCTCGCTTCGCGTTGCTATTTAAGGCTGGACCGAGTTTGTAATTAGCATAATTATTCCTGAGGTTTAAATTGGAAAGGGTGACGATAGCCAAAAATAGCTGCATTATTCGAAAAAGACACTTTTATTCCATATAATGTATTACAGTATGGAAATATATGTCATTTTTGTGAAATAAACATGAATATATTTTTGGTTTTTACACCGGGATATTTATTAATTACCATCAATTAATTGAAAAAAAAAATATTTTATTTTTGTCGGCTTTCATTTTACAACTCGTTTTGCCTTTACAACATTTTATACGGCACAATATCAAACGAGTATAACCAGTACTATAAATGATTTTATCTTACTTTCGAGAGAACGCGCGTAAATAATATCTGGAGCAAATTTCCAATATCAGAGCCGTGCGACCAGAACTTAGTTTAACGTCAATTATCAGAAATGGCCGCGGCCAATTTCTAAGCCGCATATGCCGAGGTATTATTCAACGCGACACCTATATCCAGTTAGAGCAGCAGCAGCACCGCGCGATAATTGTCAGCCTCAGAAATGCGAATTTTCATTTCGCTTTAATACGTTATATCTCTCTTACGTATACCGATAAAATAACATCACCGTATCAAATATGAATGCGCCTATACTTCGTATTATACGAAACTCATATCGTATAAGATAATGGGACGCGTTTTATTCGAAGTCACGTGTCTTTGCGAAATGGCCCAATATAATTTTCGTGCTGCTATATACACTGATGTTATGTGTATAGCGCCGGAGTAAAACAATCAAAACCTATTACAGCCACAAGTCCACTTGCGCATGTAAATTGATAGTCATTTTGTTGCAGGAGAGCGCGCGCACCGCGTTTATGCTGTCCGGCTATATGCGCGCGCTCGCGGCAATATGTACCGCTGAATATTTCAGCTGCGCCCTCTGTCTGCGACCTGCATTCGCTCTCTCTTCTTGATGAATTCGAGTCTTCAATGAATGATACTTGGAGTATTTGCGGAACACACGGGTAAACAAATAATGTAGCTCGTAATTCGTTATCCCTGTCTCTGGCGGTGTCCACACTCGTTCGCATTGTTTTTGTTCCGGAATCTGCGGGCTTATCGTGATGGTAATTGCCGTACTATTACCGTATTTGATTTATGGCCTGGCGGAAACCGCGCAACGGTATTATTAACTAATCACCTTGTAAAAGCGAATAATATTATACAAAATAGGCAAATATAATTTGTTATCTGAAACAATAGATTTGATGCGAGAAAGACTAAATTATAATTATTATGGACTGGAAAAAAATTAAGTAAGCTAAACTATTTTTATACTTACTTATAAAGAATAGTATATTGTTTTTATATTGTTTATCCGTTAAGGCGGTCTTACACCTATAGACCTTTCTGGCCAAAATTACCTAAAAAAATTATGTTATTCTAAAACTCATGTTATTCTCAGTTATAGCATTTTCAAGAAAAACAGCTTGTCGTTACTTTTCTCTGGGGCCGCATGATGGATTTTCATGGGACAAAGAGCAAATTGTTCCTAATATATGTAGTTATGGGCCTAAGAGTTGCAATTT
>UXGD01003008.1:0-22513 GCA_900474315.1 Torymus auratus | reverse complement strand
AGGTGTGCTCCTAAAAAAAAATTTTTCCAGTTTTGTGACACAAAAAGTGTGATAGTTTGGCGGATTTACTCATATATATAACACCATCGGAATTAAAGTACTTCCGAAAATTGAAAAATTTGATGCATCAGGGCGAGTAGTAAAGTAAAATTCTTCAACTAAACTTTTCAACAATTTTAAAATTCTTAATTTCATTTGAATACCCACATATATATAATACCTTTTGAATCAATAACAACAATCTTTAATGGATAAAATAACGTTTAGATACCATAACCAGATCGACGACCCGGTATAATTGAATAAATGCACAGAGATTAAAAAATATAATATTTTGAACATACCCTTTGCCCTCTCAAAAACCAATTTACGCCCGCGACATAATCTTTCTTCACTATTTCGCTCAACCCACATTATCCGCGCAAACCTCAATCTCCCCTCCCTTACCGCCGGTGTGTAAATCACTGTCCCTATTTATCCCTCGTCTCCCTACAATTCTATAAATCGCCCTCCCTTTATACTTGCAAAAATCACCGCACCCGTACACTCACACATGCCGCAGCGCACTTCCATATTAGCTACCTAAGAAGCCCGCGCGCACCTCCGGGTGGTAATGGCACTCTCTCTGGCAAAAAAGAACTGCACTGCGGAGTTCACGCTCGCCGACACACGCGCGTGTATATATATATAAAATATGAAGAAGCCGGGCACATGCTTGCTTGCTCGCTGGACGTTAATGGTCATTACCGGGCGTATACGCTCCGCTGACCGCGAGGGCGCGCGCATCATATCGCGTCGACCCGGAGACCCGCTGCGCGCAAGCGCGAGCCTCGTTTCCTTCCTTTTTTTCTCCTTTTCTTTCGCACAGGCTAGAGAGAGAGGTTGACCTGTGCTGGCTCTACATGTATACACGTATAATGAATACGAAAAATTAATGGAGTGTCAAAGAGTCGAGCGTGGTTTAAGTGGAGGGTGTACTGTAACTGCAAGTCGTTACGCGTTTGCACGCCAATTAATTCGTGGCCGTGTTTGCGGTAGGTATATGTCTCCGTTGCTCGTCAACGATAGATATACGATTGAAAAAAAGGACGACGCAGAGGCTATTTGAGTGATTTTCATGGAAATCCGAGGGGGAACGTGAATTTTTATGTTTTATTTATACAAGTATTTATAATACTGCGCTTTAATCAAATGTACATAAAATTCAACAATGCTGAATCACATTAGCTACTAGTATAGATGGCAGATAACTCCAACCCACTTTATCTGTTCATCTTATATAATTCATTTCGTATAGCGATTACCGCGCGGCTTCATTAAAACCGCAGGTGTGATTAAAAGGTACGTGTGCGATTGAAAAAATTATTATCATCGCAAAAAATAATAACCCTTATTAACAATCCTCTTGACTCGCAGTATAAAACTCGACGGCGACCAAACCACTTTATACCGAGCCATCACACAGCTCACCCCCACCCATCGTCCGCGCATACCTCTAGTCCAATCAATTACCCTCTCAATTTTCATACATCTCAAGCCAGCTCCTCCTATATGTATACTATATAACCTCACGCTTGCCCAGTGAACTTCCAACACCCGACACCGGAAGACGACACCTTATCCTCCTCGCCGATCTCTCTCCCTCCCTCTTCCTTCATCTCCTTAAATCCCAGCACGCCGGGAGAGCGAAAGAAAAATATAGGCAGTAGGTACCATCTTCTCTCGCTTTAATTTAATTCACCGCGATGCGCGCGTGCGTCGCACAGTAGCAGCATGAGCAACGCATAGCAGCAAAATCGGTAGCCGCGGCCGCCTTGCGACAAAGCTGCGCGGCTGCCGGCCGACAAAGGCGCGGTGCCGATTCGTCGAAAGGGGGGGCCTCTGTATGCAAAGCAGTCGCCGCCGCCGCCGCCGCTACGTTCACCTGCGTATACAATGCCAACAGACGAGCCGCCCAGGGGGAATCGATGCCTCTGCGCTGCTTTGTAAGAGTCGCATCGTCGTCTTCTTCTTCTTCTTCTTCTTTGTCATTGCACCGAAATCGATGATACGCCCCGCGTGTCATATCGAGAGAGAAGGAGGTGGAGAACCGGTTCGAGAGACATGCGCGATCGCCCGAGTATGGGAATTTAAATTGGTAAGGCGCGAGAGGCTGCTGCGCGGATGAGCGTGTGATGTGTTTACCGCGACGGCGCGGTCTGTGTTTTATATTATATATATTGGTATTTCGCTTAAGTAAAACGAGCCATTGAGGGACGAGATATATAACTCTATTTCGGGCTCGCGCGGGAGGGGCTTTGATTGGATGTATACTGATGCGAAATCGCGAAGAGGCACTTACTTAGGCGCGTGTGTATCTCTCTATGCCTTTATCAATATAAACTTCCATATATAATATAAAATATACATAAATACGAAGGAGACGCGTATTATTGTAGGAATTCCAGGGTGCAGAGCCGCGTAATTCGAGCCGATGCTTCATACTTTTCAGAGCTGCAGTTACAGAGCGAGAGATCGCGCGTCATCAGCGCGCGTGTATAATATCCCCGTATATAGAGCCGGTCTTCTGCGCTCGCACGAGAAACTCGACCGACGCATATATATCGAAGAGAGGCTCAAGGCGAATGTGTGTATATATGTGCGCAAGGGAGAAAGAGAAAGAAAGCACGCATGCACATCCTGTCTGCGGTTGACGAAACTTATCGGCCTCTCTCTCTCTCTGGCCCACGAAATTTCCGAGAAGAAGAAGAAGAAGAGCAGCGCAGCAAAAGTCATACAATGTGCTGGAGCGCGCGAATGATCGCGACCCTCTGAAAAAGTAGAAAAAGGCCGAAGCCCGCGGTGATGGTCATCACGCGATGAAAGCCGACGGACACGGCGCAACTCGATCCTCTCTCTCGGATTCTTTCCTTTCTTTTATTCTTCTTCTTCTTCGCAATAATATGGATACGTATATACAGCCGTACGTAGAGCGCTCGTAAATAGCCCCGGTAATTATACATCAAGGGCGCGGCGCGTGCACGTTAATTAGACTCGCAGGTGACTTTCCATACCGCCTCGTGATGCACATCCTCTCTTTCTATACTCGTCTATATACATCTATTCCTCGTCCCCTTCCTACACCTCGCTCTCATTCCAATAGAGCTCTCGGCGCGCCAGAGCTTTTTGCTCCTCTCCTTTCTCCGGGCTTCCTCTTTTTGCCCTGCCCCGAGCGCAGGCGCGCGCGCTCTCGATAACGCTGCCGCTGCAGAGCGCGAGATTAGCGCCGTTATAACGACCTCGACCTTACACTTGCCTCGCCCGCGACTTTTCTCTCGCTCCTTTTGTGCTGCCGAGTAAGAGAGAGTATATCGGGAGGTTCTTGCCGCGAGAGCCGAGCGCGCGGAACTAATCGGTAAACGAGTTGAAGAAGGTTCGTGCGCTCAAGAAGAAGGAGAAACGCTGGATGTGGATGTATTGTGTGGCCGTAAGTAAGTGAGTATGGCTGGACGTGGGGTATTATGTTATTTTTAGGTGGTTGAGGGTTTAGCTTGCCAGCCGAGTACCGTAAAATGTTTGTTTAGTTGTACCGTTAAGGACTCTGAGTTACAGAGTACACAGTTGAAAGTAGATTAACTTTTGAGTAATATACGTCAATTCTGTGTTTAAAACGGAACCTACTGTATACCGGCTGTGTGTAGTAAGTTTGATTTATTCGATTGATTGATGAAAAAATACACAAAACGAGTATGTGGAAATCGTGCATTCAATTTACGTACAATAGGGTTTTAACATCCTGAGAATCACGCGATATTTTAATCATAACACTCGTGTTATGAAAACCGTATTGTAAAATATAACACATTGCAAGTTGGGTTGAAATTACACAATTTGCGTGTTAATTTATGCATACAATTTGTATGATTTAAATCTAAACTATACCAAACACGCTATTTTCAACTGTTTATGTTACAATAATAATCATTTTCTAGATTTATTCCTTATTTATTAATAGTTTCAAAACTTTTGTAATTGCTCGCAAATTATACATATAGCCACGATGATATAAATAATAATTGAAAAACAAAACTTGTATAACTTGTACACAGCAAGATATAATTCGATAAGACACAACTTGACGGTTAATTGGATTAATTTTGTCGTCTACTTCTTGAAATGACTAATAGTTCAGAAAAAGAAAGAGACGGCCACACGGAGATAAGCGCCCGAAGAATAATCCCGTTCACTGTATAAGAAAATTGCCAGCCTCCACAAGTAAATTTACCAGTCTTCGAAAGATATGGCATTTCCAAATACCCTGCAGCTACACAGACTTCTTCAATCCTATACGCGTTTTTTTCCGTTTTTCGAGCAAACTATATACGCGCATCGTCAAGATACGTACCAAAGTACTGCTACATATTTACCCGAGCGTATATAATAAAGATAGCGCATCCGCATCGATGATAACTTTGCTAACCTTACACACGCACGCGCTCCCCGTATAGCATCAAATAAAATGTATAGCAGCTCGAACGAAATTCATATTATACACATACAAGCGCCACGGCGAGATCTCGATGCCACGATTACGCTCTCTCTTTCTCCGAGGTCAGGATTTACATATTCAAATGACTGCGGCGCGGTCCGGAAAACGCTATATACACACTCACTCGCGTTTGACAATGATGGTCAATTAAGATGAAAATATCATCGCGCCCGAATGAAGTTACTTTATCGGTATGTGTCCGCGGCCGGCATTAAATAACGATAACATTTTCATAATTGAAACGTTGTAGACGAGCCGCCGGCGTGTTATTTAGAACTTTGTTGTACACCGACGGTGGTCCGCTATACGGACTGAGATTCTTATAGTGGTAATAATTTTGGAATTTATACACGTCGCGGGCTTTTTTATATCCACGCGGCATTCATAAATACATAATTACGCGCGTTTATGATTGGCGAGTGTGTGTGTGTGTGCTATGGAACGCTGATCTAATTATCGAACGCGCGCGTTAGCGGTGTGATAAGATAGGTGCAGGTTTTCAGTAGTATAAACTTTCGATCGGAATGAAAATAGAAAATCATCCACAGATATACGTAATCGCGGTGCGCGCGCGCGATAAAAATTTTAATGCGCGCGCAAGCTCAGGAAGTGCCTAATTGGATGCACCCGTAGAATTTATCGCAATCTGCCGTCGCTTAGCATAGACGTATACATATACATATGTGTATACATACAGACACATACTCGACCGCAAGAAAGAGAGTGGGGGAAAGAGAGATTAGATGCAATCTGTTAATTGTCCGATGACTCTAATACACGCCGCACGCTCTTATTAAAAATAATTTATAACCCCGCACGCTTTGCATATTTCTACGAAGCCATTATCCCCATCCTTTGTGTATATGAAACCTTATCACGTAGTGCGTAATATTGTGCGTACATACGCAAGTCGGACACAACGATGTCAAGGGTTGGCGATTAGAAGCAGCTGCATGTACTGCAGCAGCAGTCTCTCTATCTCTCTCTACTGTGGTATTCGACTCGCGGCCACGGTATATGAGATAGAAGGCAGCTGCCGATGCTGCGCTGGGAGTCAAATGCCAAAGGTCGCGCCGGTCGAAGTTCATGGCGCGACGAGCCAACGAGCGAGGCCGCGCGCGGTGTATGTTATACGTGCGCGATCGTCGTATAGTCGTTGTGTAATCTGGAGACATGATCGTGGGTCATTCGTTGGGATTCACTGCGATGGCTCATTTTTTTGTATAGATATTAGAGGAAAAATTATTGTTCCAGATTTTTTTTTAATATAAGTGTGGTATAGGATTAGTCAATGATATGGAATCTGTTTGCATGTCGAATTAAATGAAACTGGGTGTTTCGCGGGAAACTATAAGTTTATTGATTAAAATGTGTGCTTGAGCGTTGCGAAACGTCTATAATACGCGCGTCTCGTGATTTAACCACGTGACATCACTGTTGGCGTTCTGCAGTCCAGTCATGCGCGTCAGTCTAAACGGAAGATATTGAGCGAGATTCTTAGAAAAGTAAAAACGTTATGTGGTCTTGCTGGTATTTTTCGCTGCATAAGTGTTGAACCGATATACACTACAATTGCCGCGGTTAAACGTTATAAAAATAACGGACGTTTCATGGAGCTGGAAATGAAATTATGTAGAACATACTTATAGTAAGTTTCATAAAATGGTGATACATGATGCAATCGTGTAATGTACGCCCACACAAGAGATCATGCGCATGCATACTCCGTATTATCTATAATAGAAAGTCTTTTTTCTACGTATGCATCCAGAGCAACGGCTATAGGGATTAAATTAAAGAATTAACACTTTATTAGCCCTGACCCTGACTTACACCGAAACTGAAGATTGTCATTCGAGTACAAGGTGCTGAGATAAGAAAATTTTCATCTCTCAGCAGGTTTAAAACTACTTTGAGAAGGTATCTATTTGACCTTGACTAACCACTCGCGAAATGGGCGACCTCTCTATGTTAATTCATTCATAGTATTACATGGCTTTATTGACGATACGACAACTTTAGTGATAGGCAATGTAATTAATAGGTATGGTGACACACGTATTCTAGCCAATTTAATTTTTGGTCATTTTAAATTATGATACTTTATTGTTCAATTGCGATATCACTACGTCTAATGACTGAAGACTGAAATTAGTCATTGACTTCGTAAATAAAACTGTAAATAAAACTGTTTTATATTAAGATGTTGTAACTTATAAATGTTTTATACGCATTGTTTTAAGTTTGTAAAACTACTTTTACAATAAATGATGAATACATTTATATATTTTTCGTTATTCTACTTCAATTTGCTGCATTTCTTAACGATTTTATGACTTTATTTTATTCAAAATGTGTTAGAGACTATCGGATGGCACAGACAAACGACGAAAATTAAAAAATGAAGGAGACACAAAACTGTACACAAAACCGAATAAAAACGCAGAATAAGCGATATCGATAATAGCGCAATGACTAACGCGATTTTTTTTTTCAAATTTCATATCATCGTGTTTATAAAGACTATATCGCAGTTCATTCATAAAAGACGATACTAAATCGGTATTGCAAACATCTAATCCAAGTAACATTTTTTCCAATAACAACTCACATCTCACTCAAGTCTATAAAATCCTTCATCTGCAAATAAGCTTATTATATATACGATATACTCCATTCATTCAACTTTTCGCACTCATCGCTCGCATATATGTACTCAAAAAGAAAGCCAAAGCCACACGATTAAATAAAGACATCTTCCACATGACCGGGGCATTAACGTCGGCATGTTTCAGAGCACAAAAACCCCGCTATACTCACACACGCACACACACACATCTTCGCTGTAATCATCCGCAGAAACCGCGCCCTGCTCTGCACAACCATCTCTCTCTCTCTCTCTTTCTCTCTTTCTTGGGCGCGCGTGTACGGCATTTCCGAAGACACGATTGATAATCGCTAGATGGAAATTATTGTCGAGCGGCGGCCCTCGCGCTTGTAACGCCATTATCTCGAGGAAGTACACGCGCTTGGTGCGCAACCCACGCGCACGCGTATAGACACTCGTATATATGTATGTATATACGCGATAAGAGGGGAATACAAGCGCGCTATATGGCAATTAATCGCGCGCATTATGAACGTGGCGGCCGCGCGGATAGATTAATCAAGCCATTGAGCGCGCGTAGGTATACGACGAGATCGACAAATAAATTATGCGGAGCGCGCAGTCTACATATATACAGTGTATATAGTGTGTCTTACGGCGCGTAAGGCATTATAAATAAAATAACGCGAGTACGTGCGCGTGTGCGTACGTGCAGTTCGGGCGCGCTTAGGTGCAAGCAAGTAAGCAGAGTATAACAGGAAAAGCGAGCTAATCGGAGCGCGCCGTTTGAGCAATTAACCCGAACAGATGTCGAGCGGATCGCTGGGAGATTATAAGTTAATGACGGAGCGATGGAGGAGAGAGGGAGAGAGATGGAGAGATTTTAATTAAATTAGATCGCACACGAGAGAGAGAGAGGGAGAGAGAGAGAGAGAGAGAGATTTGTAGTTCGCTTCTCTTGAGGGAAATGCGCCACGCTCTCCTTGTTAGGCACGGCCACTTCTCAGGAAAGCCTTATGTTTTCACTAGAGCAAAAATTGTAACACCTCAAAAATTAATAAATTATTTTATACAAACTTTTTTCCAGCAAAAATGAAGTGTACCCCGTGATATGTACGCATGTCTATGCGTATGACTACTCTGATCCCTACGTTGGACATGATACGTTCAAAAATATAAAAATGCAAAAGTTACAAATAAAATTTTCAAAATTAATTTTTAAAATATATTTTCTCTAATATTCGCACATTCGTTAAAGAGAATAGGTTGCATCTGAGCTTTAATCATTTTGAAAATACGAACATTGATTGAGAAATGTAAAAAATTAAATACAGAAATCTGTAATTCAAGATCTCCGCTTAATATTTAATATAGATTTTATGGTAACATGGCAAATTGCCATATACAAAGAATGTAATGTATTAGCTGACTTTGGCAGTCTTACAGTGTGGTCTAAAACCATTAGATCGGTTGGGAAGTCTGTGGAGTAAATAATAATGTATTTTAATAGACCAGACCCCCTAAGGCGAGTTCTTACACCTTGACTAAACTTACAAATTGATATACCGAACTAATCTCACCGGTATAAATAACTACCTACCTGCAACGCATCTAAACACGCACTGCACTTTTTAAGTTCTCCCCCAGTCTCTCATTACCTATCTTCTCAAATTCTAAATCACTGATGCTCGAATCATCAGTCTGGTCAGGATAATATAACTAGCAGCCATGAGTCGCTAGATCAGTGGCCACACTATCTGTTGGAGGGAAAGAACTGGTGGAGACCTTCCCTTATTTGTTCACTGCCAGGAACAGCTTCAGCCGGGGGGTTGACCAAGGCACAAGCAGCAGATTAGCTACACGTAGTCACTTATACTCTGGGAGTCAGATATGCGTATTCTATTCATGGCTCGGAATCTTTAGTTATTTATTTATTTATTTGTTTATTTTTTCAACACATTGAAGCGATTTGGCTTGTTAGACACTTGTCAGTTCTTCGGCAAAATACTTCTTCTGAACGGCTTTGAACACTCCACATTTGAAGGACAGTCCGATGTGAGATGATTTTTGCTCAGTTAATGCATCTTTTCTTCTTGTTCCACAATCTTTAACGCTGCAAGGTCTAAAGCTTGTTGAAAGTCTCACAGACTTTCGTACCATGGATGCCGCTGAAGATTGTGCATGTGCTGCGACTACCCTTGTTGGAAAGATTTCGAGGAAGAATGCTGCTGAAATTGGGTGGCAAATGCATATACACTCTTCTGCCGTTTGCTCTGAAAATTGTTAGGAGGTTTACTTGTTTCGACCTTTCCCCCTGGGAAGTAAGCTTGATCCAGAGACTGAACTCTTTTTTCTAAAACCGCACTAAGGTTCTTTGTACGTTGCAAAACCTACAACACTTTCTTGGGAAATTTCCCACGGCTCTCGTGTGTCGGGGTCAAGCTTGCTGACAATGCAGTTGACGAGGAAGTTGTCCCACTGATCCACAAGGCAATCTAAATCTCTCAACCCTTGAATAGCCTTTTCGTCAGTCGTATCGATTAGACAACTCATTTTATCAACGTTCTTCTTGAACGCAGGTGTAACGTTAATTAAACTATCAAGTTGAGTATCTACCTAACCTCTGGATTATCATAATATAACGACGCAATAGTTTGTCCCACGCAACCGGGAGATTTGACCCTACCGTTTTCATACCCTTCAAATGTCTTGCTACTTCCCCTTTGACGCTATTCATTAAGTGTTGCAGCTTAACTACAGGCGTAAGATTCGTTCTGTCTGAAAAAGCTTGTATACGACTGGGGGAAGCAGGGGGGGCATCTCAACTCTCGATACTTAATATCTGTAGCGCCAGAGTGGGTCTAGAAATATCGAAAAGCTGCAAGTTAGATGCCTTACCTTTCAGAAGATTACAAATAGAACACACGTGCCTCATTAGCAGAAGCACGCCTGCCCCATTGCGTTTCGATCAGAAAGTTCAATTACTAGAAAATAAAAAGATAGAAAAACATTTACACAATTGACTTAATATTACATTGCGATAACCGAAATACTAATACTGAATGCCCTTGTTGCCAATGAAGTTTACCATTGTATTTTTTTATTAATATTACATCAGGAGTGTTGGTATTTTCATTTTGCCGCAAACCGACTAAGGGTTACAATTTATGTACTTTTTTAGTAAGTTATAAAAAAAAATGATAAATTATTTCGACATACATACCGGAAAAGAAACATAATTTACTTATTTATAGGTGAGACTATATAATTATTATTATTACACATTATGTGTTTATAAGAATTTGTAGAGTTGCAATTTTCACCCTGATGGAAATACAAGATTGTTTTGAGAAGTGCGGTTGTGCTTATAATGTAAAAACTTCGTTATGTTGTTGTTATTATTGTATTAGGCGCGAGAACGCTGGAAAAAGCCTTAGTCAGCGTAGTACTGTGTTGCATGCAAAGAGTTAGACGCGCCGATTCAGTAGACGCGTGATTTTTTTTCCCCTCTCCGATACCCGCGCGCGTCATATGAGACATATATATATATATATATTTACGAGGCAGATCTCTACGGCATCACGCACACACACACACACATACCCAATATTGTAACGTAACACACAAATATTGTTTACTATATATCGTTAGATAAACCGTTTCCGTTCATTCAGATGTGCTGCGGAGCTCGCTATCAATTCCTTCCTATTTTTTGCGCCTCCGATTATTCACTAATGAAAACGTAAACAACTTGGAAATTCCAAATGTTGTATGAAAGTAAATTGGCCGAATCGTGTGCGCGCGCGTGTGTGTGTGCGTGTGTGTGTGTGTGCGCGCGCGCGCGTGTGTGTGTGTGTACATATATATGCAATTCCGCCGAGATATGGTAATAACTTGGTCAGTAAAACGCAAAAAAAAAAAATTGAGGCACACCACTGCTATAAATTTTTTCTTGTTCTATATACCCCACAATATACGAGAAAACTTTGGAACAGAAGAAAACGGGTTTGTGACACTATTGTAGCAAAAAGATTTTAACGATTCTCATACCAAATTAAAGGTCTTTTCTTCTACTTTAATCGCTTTTTTTGTGAAATATTTGTTGGTCGGTTCAATAGCTTGCTATTGGTTAATCATCATTGACTACTTTTCGTCCATTTTTCCCATATTAAATTCCCATAAGAAAAATGGATTTTTTCCTAAAAGGGTATCACAAGGTCGTTTTCTTCTGTTCCAAAGTTTTTTCGTATATTGTGGGGTATATAGAGCAAGAAAGAACTTATAACAGAGGTTTGCCTCAATTTTTTTTTCCGTCGTTTTACTGACCAAGTTATGAGCAATTCTCGGCGGATTTGCACATATATAGGCAGAAGGAGAGAGTCGGAGAGAGGAAGATTGATTCATGGCTCGTGAGTCGAAATGAATTCAAATTAGGTTGATTTCATTGCTAAGAATATTTGGTTGAAGTTCTAAAATGCCGGCGCTTTATGGAAAATCGTGTTTAATTTAGACGCGTACGAAAAGTCCCTCATTATAATCAGAAGTCGAAAAAACAATATAGATAAGAATAGTGCGAGAGACTGGTAAATGATTGGAATGCGTAAGGATCGTTACTTTGTTGAACTTGTCTACTGGATCTGTTATAGTGACATTGCGGTTTGCCCCTCAAAATTTTCACGCATATCGATTTATCATCTATTTACCGTCATGTATTCATGTGTTTACTATTCGCCACGTTTCCCGCAATTAATATAGAGCTCAGTTTCTGGCAGCACAAATGAATTTACAGAGTCGACGAGCCATAGTAAAGGATAAGTAAGTATTACAAAAATATTAATTAAGTTTACTTTTTGAAATTATAT
This sequence comes from Torymus auratus, assembly GCA_900474315.1. NCBI lineage: Eukaryota > Metazoa > Arthropoda > Insecta > Hymenoptera > Torymidae > Torymus > Torymus auratus. Next base: position 10,515 of record UXGD01003008.1, on the reverse strand, counting down.
TTAACGTTATGTCGGAGAATCACCATAATAATATCATTGATAAAATGCAGTTATTTAACTAATAAAGCGAATAAACTTTCGAAATCCGTTGTTATCCATCGATTTACCACCATCTATTATTAATCAAGAAGTGCCATTTTCCAATAACGAGTTTATTAGCAATTTTGTGCTATAGTAAAATTAATTAAAAGTGAAACAAAACAAAAAACATATAAGACAGCTTGAACGAAAAGAGTTAAGCTTTCGCCGATCATCATTCTCAATGACGATACACATAGGCACCCTCTTGATTGGCAACTTTAGTCATATCACGAGACGGCTCATGAGCTCAAGCTGAAGACAAAGCCGTGGAAGGGTTCGCGACTGATATGAAAATCCAAAACGCACCCCTCATACGTGAAAGAAAGACACACAGCGGCGAGACTTGACAGGCCCCCGTAAGCCCTTATGATTGATATCCCCCTTTCTTACCCCCGCAGCGCACGCGTGTGTGTGTGTGTATGAATTTCAGCCGCACCTCGTCTTCCCTTTTCGCGACTTGAATGATCGAAGGTGCAGGGGGAAAGCTATTTTCGGGGGAGTAGCACAGATCGATGCCTCTCACCGAGCTCATAAAAATTGAATTTGCCCTAGGCAGACGCCCGGCGCTTTTATTTGCTCGCGTTTTAATGAGCGCAGATGCAATTTATGCGCGCTCGTGCGGATGAATAACAAATGCGGATAAATAGATAACGATTTTTTCCGAGACCTTTTCACGCGGGAAACTTCGATTATAATGTAAGTATATAGCAGTGCGAGAAAGATTTAGGGTGGTTAATTGTGGGGTTTGATATACGAATGACTATTTTCAGGGGCTTGTTATAAACTGTTTGATATATATTGCACTACTGAAGATTTATGGTACTTATGGTCCCCTCGCATAGTTACCTTTTTCTCCCATTTATTTTTAACAGACAAAACTCACAACAATTCATCTATCCCAAAATGATTTTCTCCCAAACGCTCATAACAACTCATTTCTCTTCGATCATCCGTATAGCTAAAACGAAAAGGGCGAAATGAACCTGCCGGAAGCGAATATTCATTGAAATTTTTATCACCCGTCGAGCGCGGCGCACATACAGCTCGCCGATGAAAAATATAAAAACGAGCTATCGGTCGTCGTCGTCGTCGGTGGCGTTCACGTGTCACGCATCTGTCGCAGCGCGGGTGAAATGAATCATGCACACATTGCGGTGCAGAGGCGCGGCAGGTGCGGTGGGTTTATTTATCGACGCGTCTCTACGAAGGCTGTGATGGTAATTCATTCGTGAATTGCCGATGATAAGAACGTCGTCGATCCCGGTGCTGCTGATGACGATGATGAGGGTAATGCGAGGCACCGGAAAAGTCATTTTACGGTATAAATAGTTGGATCGGTCGACATCATTATTCAGAGAATCAGTAATACGTGATACACGTTGCATAGTCGAAAATCAGAGCAATGGTGAAATCGTTATTGATGGTTCTTGAAAAATTCATCTGTTTTTTGTTAATTCGAATTTTGGCCGATGATATTTTCACAACTTGAAATTTATCTCAAGGATATATTTTTAATAAACAATACGCAGGAAACAACATTTTCAATTTTTCCATTTCAGAAGATTGTTGTGTCGGATAAAAGGCAATTTACGTAAATTATGAAAAAATTAATTTTCAAAGCTTCAAAACAAACTACACGCGACGCGAACAACAATGTACAAACTTTCAGACACACATTTAATCCACCCGTAACTTTTAATTAAACAAAGCTATACTATGTAAAAAAAAAAATATTTGCCCTGCTAGGCCACCTGCATCCGCCAACGGTAAAAACAACGAGCACACTCGCGAACAAATATGGCGAATTTCGAAAAACAGTAGCGTCCGTTAACCCGAATACCCGCAACAGACGGTCAACAACTTGGCTCCCCCCCAATCATCCCCGCAGCGAAATCTCATCGGCGTGCGTGACGCGCCAGCCTAACGATTAGCTCTGTCTCTCTCTCGGTCTCTATGTTTACACGAATTTATGTATCCGCGCGTACACAGCGGCAAATATTGCTGGGGCGACACGTGCCGCGGATGTCCGCCTGGGCGCTTTTCCGCCGCAGCGATGCGCCACGTGCGTGCGTGTGTTCCGGCCAGGGGAGCGGAAGAGAGATCGGAAATTTACGGATACTCAACTGTGGCTGCGGGTACATATAGGTGGCTAAAGGTTGGGGCGAGCGTCACGGGGGTGTAAGAATATTGCCGGTGGGATGTAGCGAGGTCCGATTGATGTATATATATATAGAGTGTGTGTGATATGGTTATCAAGTTTTGATTGGTTTCTATTACTTTTCTAGTGGTTTAAAAAATGAAATAAAATAAATTTGAATGAATGTAACGGCTGTGAAGTACTGTTGTTATACGTCTCGAGTATACTCATCTCTTTTTCAAATATTTTTATCTAATACTTGAATTATTTTATCATTTGGATTTTGTAATACCGGATGGTGAAATTCTATACCTAGTCGTGATTGCTCTAAAGTGAGGGCCATATAGAAACGTTCAATAAACGCATACTCGTATCATAACAAATTGATAGTGCACATAACAATTTACGACTAATTCCAATAAAGTGTTTACTAAACCCCGAATGATTCTTTTAGTAAAATTGATTGCAAGCAATTTGAATGTTAAATATTGACGTTTTTATTACACGGAAGTTTATACCCAATTGAATCATTAATATTCAATTTTGTATATATAATTTTTCAAGTAAATAGAGAGATCTCAATTAAAATATAACTTGATGAACAATTTACACCACAATTAACCATATAGTTGTCACAAAGGCACAAGGACTAACAAATTCAATTATTCTTTGTCAAAGCAGGAGAAATTGTCTCCGACTGCAGGGCGACTTTTATTAGCAAATCCATTCCTCTGCCTCCGAATCCATCCACAACTCTCTCGCGTTACCTCATAATTAAATTTCGCGGAAATCCAATCGACGCCTGTACTCCCGTAGACTTGTAATCGAGCCTTTAGGTCTTTTCACGCCTCGCGCAATTGCAATATCGCTCGCGAAGTGGCAAGTAGTACATGGCGCTCGTTTTATACAAAAGAATTCCGGCGTCGAAGCCGTTTCGCGCAATCGAATCATACGGTCAGTTTTAGACGCGGCCTGACCGTCGAGAAGGGACACCAGTTTACCGGAGCGCACGCTGGGTATAAAGGAAAGTTAATGAATTGATCTGCGTGGAAATTAACGCTTTGATGGGGACATTGCTAAACGATTTGTAATTCACCGTGTAGTCTCTTCGGTGTAAAGGGAACATGTGAGTGCCACAATTGGTTTCCTGAATGAAGAGAACGAGATCTAGTCTGGAATTTATCATGGTACCTACCTATAGTGTAGTACTTGATCATGTGTTTTTATTATTATTAATAAAGATATTATATCGACCACTGTAACTTCTATGTATAAGTTTTCAGAATAATGTTCTACAGTGATATTGATTTTTCGGATTGAGAAGTGAGCTGTAACTTCGTCACAAAATCGAATTCATGCACGATAGGTATAATAACGCGTTAAAAGTGCGATTAATGTTTCACCCAGAGAACATTCTTGTAACGGTTACTATAAAAGTACCAAACTGTTTGGTGCAATAATGGGAAAATCATAAAATGTAGTAATACCGTTGCAAGTCAAAATATAACTAACCTGATGACTCTGAACATATTTTTAACTCTATTTATAAAGTAGAATACAAAAATACCATACATATTCTGCAAAAATTACTAGAATATCTTGTTCTTTTAAGTATAACAGATCGCATTTATAACCAAAATCTTATATATAGCTATCTTTTATAAATATTACGGTATAGGTTTCTCAAGAAATACTGTAAATTTAACAAGATTTCTATTAGCTCTACTATTGATATCTGCTGATTTGTCGAATAGTTATTTCTACCGTACGTTTTTCCGTCAGTGTAATAAGAGATGCGAATTCGTGTAAAGTATTATTACTACAAAAAGAGTATTCGTACTTACACGAGGTACGGGTAAGATGATGTTTTGACTCCGAAACTTTTATTGAAAAAATGGAGGAACCGACTACTTTTAAAATAATTGAATTCGAACGATTGGATTTTAAACTCACCCTCTATCCTCCACCCAACTCGTGCGTTTCGCTTAATTTTGGCGTCACCGTGTATACATCTATCCACTAGCGTATTTGAACGAAGACTCTAATGTACTTCTAATGTTATACGAGCCCCGATCTCTGGCCGCTGGTGTAGTGAGAGCGAAAAGTGCCTCGTTAAAATAAGGGACACACGAGCTGCGCGCGGATTAAGTGCGCCCGTTGCTCTGGCCAGCAGCCGGATATACGCATAGTTCGACTATGAGCTACGGCTCGTTTCGCGCGAAAACAATTTGATTCCGCGGCCTGGGCGACCGGTAATTGTTTTCCATGGTAAAACCGACGAGCACGCGCGCTCTGGCTACCGGCTCGTGATAAGCGAATTAACTTTTTAGCTTCAGTGGATTTAGCCCGGAACGCGCGCCAGTGCGAGAGACGAAGTTTTATAACTCGATTTTTCCGAGCTAGCCGAGTGCGCGCGCACGTTCGCGAGATTTCCGCTGGCATATTCGGCAGGGCTCTGTTTGGTTAAGGGGTTTATGCCGGCCGGGTGTATGATGCTCGCCCTCGTATTTACAGTCGGCCGATGGAGGATAATTAAATCGCTGGGAGGTTTTTTTCTCTCTCTCTTCCGTTTGCGATTTCATTTGTTTACGTAAAAATGTTGTTCGGATTATACTCGGTGCTGCGAGCTTTCTCGTGTTATGTAAATTTAATTTGAAAATTTCAGTATTATGTCATTGTTTAAGTTCTCTCATCTCCCATATTAAAAATTTTTCCTAGATTATTTATAATTGTTAAGAGTATATATTGTATTTAATAAAAAAACAAATTCGTTACAACATAATGACTAGCACTAAAATTATATTAAATTTTTGAAAATTTTACAGGAACTCTATATAGCATAAATATACGTTAATTAGCTTACTTTACGAGTACTCTTTTCGCAGAGGTAGATATTGTAACTCACCTGAAACATAAAAAATAATGAAACTTTTATTAAAATAAATTATATACGCGATTGAAAATCGCCTGTTTCGTGTAGTTGAACAAACAAGTACATAAATTGTGTGTAGGACATGAAAACTTGTACAAATAATAATGAGATTTCCAAACTAGAAAAAAAATATACCAGAAGAAAAACCAAAAGTCGAAAATCAACGAGGGTAGTTGGCAGAGCCAGGCAGACAGGCACGCAAGCCAGCCAGTCAGCAGCCTCTGAGCATCTGGAAGAGCGAAAACCGCAATCAGAGAGCCCGATGATATTCCCGTCCTCATAGTCGCGCGCGCGCGCGGCACTTTGAAGTCAAGCCTCTCGCGCTGCGCGTTCGAAGTCTGAAATCGAATCTCGGGAGTTTCGAGCAATTTTGACGCTTACGTCGCGCCGGGCGAGCAAAAGCGCCTCTAAGAATCCAGGAAAAGGTCGACCGAGGGAAAGAGAGAGATAGAGAGATAGTCTCTCTTTCCCTCAGCATCACCTAGGGGAGAGGAGAAAAATAAGTTGGATATATAATTTGAGAAGACGCGGAAAATAAGCCGTCACGGTCGAGGAACTTTATCTCCGGGGTCGCGCGCGCCAAAGCAAAGAAGGAAGATGAAAGACGAGAGCGACGAGTCTCGCCCTTATTCTCCTACTCTCCTCTTCTCCTTCTTTTTCGATTTCTCCCCGTGGATTCTTCGCTAGGCTGTACAGCTCTCGGGCTCTCTTTGCGCGTTGAGGTATACGGGCTGGGCATCTTAAATTGTGGTTTTAATTCGCAAGGAGGCGGAGGGTAGCGGCGTTGGGTTCATTGTAACGTGGTTTTTTTTAGAGAAAGATATATATACTATTGTGCGAATAAAAACTAGGTTTCACATTCATCTTACTTTAGAATAATTCATCGAAGGCTATCTCAGAGAAAATGTTCAATTTTGACATTTCGTGGTAAATTGCTAATATGGCGTCTTGATTTGACGTATGCAACTTTACAATGTCTAAAAATAACTTTTAATAATGGAATGTTTTGTCTCTGTAAAAAAACGTCGTATCAAAATATATGAAACCTTGTTTTTTATTTCATCCACTAACTCCGTCGGATCGACATAATTTACAAAACATTCGTTGTAACTCTATAGTACAAGAAAAATCTAAGAAACGAAATGCTTGCTCGGCGAAATATAAAAGTATATTTAAAGTATCTGCGCACTCCTGGAGTGCCTTAAGTAAATGAGTTAAGAACCACTCCTGACGCGCCTTTTCAAACACGCCGATAAGAAGGAGATTTGAATTAGCATTATTTAATCGCTGATGCGTCCGTGTGGCCACGACTTCGCGCCATGTGTGAGCACAGCGCGTCGGTATGAAAAATTATAAGCCTTTTGGAGTATATAGCTCTAGAAGAACAACTGGAAATTCCGCAGCTTATTTATAATGCATTTTCAGATAACGCATTATTTGAAAGCGCATTATAAATAAACTGCGGAATTTCCAGTCGGCCTTGTAATTTTTCATGCTACGCCCACACATGACGTGAAGTCACATTCAGTTTCTGGCCAGAGATGCATCAGTGATTAAATAATGTCAATCCAAATCCCCTTTCCATCATTGTTTTTGCGTACGCGCACATTTTTTTACTCCGTTCTAACGGATGTTGTACCGCCAAGCGGAAACGCGCGTCAGAAAGAAAGGCCGCTGCGGCCCGTAAAACCGGTAAGTTAATCCAGCGACGCGCGGGCGAGCTTTTTGCGCCTCTCCTCTTCACGCTTTAAATTACATTTCTAATTATGCGCGTGGCGGGATGGCGGCTAAGAGAGGCGCGCGGCAAAGAAAAAACGCAATTAAAGTAGATAAAGTAAGCGCGGGTTTTGAAAATTTTGAAGATTTGTAATTGTCGAGCAGTGTTTGAGATAAATATAGACGGTAAGTTTTAGATTATTAGTGTTTCTTAAGATAAACAATCTTTATAAAAATAAAAGAAAATGTAAACGTGAAGTTTTTCACGTCAAAGTCGTGAAAGTTGGGAAAATTATACTTGAAATCAGTGTCTGACTAAATTCGACCTAAACTACTCCCATGTATTTAGCATAATAACCAATCTTAATCTATCGTTAGATTTAATCATATGTATACATTATGTTAAACCTAGGGCATTTTTTCCTGTTGATCTAAATAAATAAATAAATTTCAATATAAATACTTTTAAATCTTCATAAATGAATTTAATTATAATTAGGTTATAAATTGTTGCAAAAATTATAAATTTTGTTATTAAAAATTAATTAAAGAAATCAGCAATTAAGTTTGAGGAAGCTACGGGCCAATGAATTGGCAGCGGGTTTTTATTATATTTTAAGAAGTATAGCGCAGGTTCCTTCATTATTTATTGCTTATCTCTGTTTCGTTTATTCTAGTATTGCTTGTTAATGAGACGGAGAGTTACAATATGGTGAATAATTATGGTTATAATAATATTTGTTGAGAGAACATGATACTAATATTATTTATTTATTTATTTATTGTTAAGAATAGTTAATGTAGTTAGTATCGGCTTTCTAGTATATCTAAGATTGAAATGTAAAGTTTTTATTTTTATTTGGCCTGCAAGAGCTACTTAAAATGTAAATTTATGAGCGCCATTCATCCTTGTAAAAGATAAGCGTTGTCTCAAGTCCTTTGAAAAACTACTTCCCTTTGAATATAAAAATAAGAAATGTATCAAATAAATAATACTATTCAATTTTAGGACCAATGTTGTGTTTGCTTAAAACAAATTGATTGTTATTCATATTACAAAACAGAAGAATATCACAATTATGAATAAGAAATCATTGAGTTAAGACATCCGTATAATATTACTACCTATCAACTCCACAAGATGAATAATTTTCAGTACTATCACCAAAGGACATAGACATTTTCTTTCAATGGTTACGACGCAAATAAAGAAAATGAAAATTTTGTAACAATCATCGTATACGTAAAAGTCGTAGTTTCCCATTCATTATGGTACAACATTGGGCTCATATTTAACACCTACCTACCTCGCGCACACAGGTAATACACAGAAATTCAGGATCCGAATTTGCTCACCACCGCGCGGCCAAGAAAACGCGACTCCCCGCATCGCCGGCAGCTGGATTTTAATTAATTTCGCCGTAATAAAGTCTCCGTTGTTACTGACGCGCGAAAAAAATGATATTCCCCCTTTTCTCTCGCTCGCTCGTGTGTACACGGAAATACCAGCGCGAACTCACTTTGTGCGCGGCCAGTCGCCTTTAATATCGTGTTCCGGTTACACAGAGCCGCTCGGGCAAGAGAAGGCAGAGAGAGAGAGAGAAAGTTCAGCGCGGCAGAGGATTTGTTTTCTTTATTTGCTTCCGGTCCGGAATTTCGTATTTTCCTCGCCCGGTAAATTCCCCTGGTTTTTCCTTTGTTAGCGCGCGCGCTTTTTTCTCCTCCCCAAAATCTACCGCCACTACAAGCTTTTCTAGCTTGCGATTTTTGCAAATCTCTGCGCCGCTTTGGGCTTTGTGTTACGTTGGCGGACAAGAACTCTTTGTTTGTTTGTTTTTTTTTTTTGGCAGCAGTTTGTCGATGGTAATTTTTTTTATCGTCGATTTAACGGAGGTGTAATTTTTTTCCGATCGCTTTGAGCTTCATTGTCACTCGTTTATTTTTCATTTTAAATTTCGAGGCGGATGAGTGTAACTGCCATTGACTGCTAATTGGCGAGACTGAGGCACTTGCAAAAATTGGTAATTAATTCCGTGTTGCATTGACGGATGTTAAATTAAACAGGAAATCACGACTCTGCGAAAAGAGTTAAACCGAGTTAATTGGATAACTGTATTTTAATGGTAAAATAATAGGCGATAAAATACTCTGATATACAAAGATGTGAAAAATCTTTATACGTTTCGATACTTCAAAGTGTTGCTGCCAATCCAGCTACCATTTAATTCCATAAATTATCCAAAACGCAGATTATAGATATTTTTTCACAATTTTATAACATCTTAAACGTATAAGCCTATAACGACAGGTCAATTGTCGTAACCTAACATTACTTTAACCGCTGACCAACGTCTACGATAACGGCACTTTGATGACAATACAACGACAAAGGGCATAGCCCAATCCATCCCATCGTTCGCAGCACTGTCCCCACCACGACAACATTAGCCAGCCTGCACGCTTGTTCGCCCGACCTTTTAGTTTGTAAACCCCCTGCTTTCCTACTCTTCTCCCTCTTTTCCCTCTCATTCTCCTATTTCCTGCAACCTCGCACGTACGTTAATTACTGGAGCGTACGCGCGCGCGAGTGCGTAATCCCACGGCCGCGTATAACGCAGAAGGATTTTTCCCGCTTCCCTGCGCGCTCTCGCCTCATTTTTTTTTCTTCTTATACCGCGAGGGGGGAAAAAAGTCCACAGCCCTCTGGCTGGTTTGTAAAATCGCAAGAATGGAGATATCGCGCTGCGGACATTAAAATAATACGCTTTTAAGGCGCTTTCAGCTGCTGTCCTCATCGCCTTTTGTTTACTTTGCCGTATTTGACGAGTGGGTGGTCGCGTACTTATGTTGTTGTTTTCCGTAATTTTCATCCTCCAACGATGTTTGCATGGCATGCGCATGAGAGCGAACATGCGATTACATAAGCCGACGTGCGCGCGTTACGAGTTACGTGCCGGAATACTTATATTCGCAGTGGGCTTCAATACATTTTTATTTTCACTCGCGATGCGCGAAGGGAATCCTGCTTAATGGACTTTTAACTGTCATGTTTCATATTTCCGCACTGATAATTTACAATCTGCGTGGGTATTTATTAATATGTATTTGCAGGAATAATTTAGGGCTCCACGAGAGCAAGACAATACAATATTTCTGTAATTATTGTCTCGCTCTTGTAAATTCTTGAAAATTCCTCTCTTGTCTTGATCTTGTCAGCCAATATAAAAAGTATTATTGTCTTGTCTTGAAATTCTTGATCATATTGACTTAACGCAGACGTGTGAAAATAAATGAGTCGATTATTTAAAAAAGTCTTAAATCAAAATAGCGGAGAGAGGTGAGGTTCACGTAGATGGAGAGGGCACGCTGAAGTGAAATAGTAAGATACAATAGTATAATAGTTGACTATTTAGAAAAAGCTTAAACCTAAATAGTCGGGGACATGAGGTCCATGTAAAAAAGGAATTAGTCACGCAGACGTGCGACTGTAGTCGAGTCGATTATTTGAAAGATTCTTTAATCTAAATAGCCTGCGGACGCGAGGCCCACGAACAAAAGGGAGTCACACAGACGTGTGGCAGTACACGGAACAAAATTTCCTGAAGGGCCTACTCCAATGCCGCAAGTACCTTTAGGAAAACTCGTCTAG
>UXGD01003007.1:0-22514 GCA_900474315.1 Torymus auratus | reverse complement strand
AGGTGTAGGTAAGTCGGGACATGAGTTCGTCCATTTAAACATAACCTCCAAAACTTTCCCACTGCATTATGATAAATAAAATACTCAAATTAACACGATATCAACTGGACTAGATACTTGGTACTATAAAAAATCCAAACATTTTATATGTGTGTCAATTGAAATAGCCCTTTCTGTTAAGATTTATACTGTCGACGGAAAGATTAGTGCCCATTGTCAATATTATAAAAAATATATATGAAATAAATAAATACTTTTTCTGAATTAAGTAATATCTCGTTTTTGTATAATTCTTCATACCCTTAAAATAAAAAGAAATAATTTGGAAATATTTTAAAATTATTTACAATAAAAGCTCATCTATGAATGATGTTATTTGACATTTTTGTTAAAATAATATTTTAATTTAATTACTTTATTTTATTTATCTGTTTATTTTCACCTTATAAGGGAGTCGAGATGACAAAAATAGCTTGAAATTCGAAAATATTTGTTTACATTAATCTCATGGTATATTATTCCCCTTTTGACTATCTCAAACTGAATAACTATATAGTGACTTTTCATTCTGTTAGATGCCAAACATCTTTATAATAAGGTTCACCTACACTTTTAACTTAATTGGTTGACGACCGTTATTATAACGGTCCGTTATACACTTTAAAACCTAAAAAAATATGATAAATTTTGATCCTGCCAAAAGCGAAGAAAATTACTTCGAATTTCAAAGAAACCATCCGTTTATGAAGAACTTTCAGAAACTTTTAGTTCCACCTTTTAAAATCGCGCATTACTCAGCGGTCCAACGACGCGCATCGAAACCAGTACACCTATCGCATCGTTTTTCCTCGATACAATTTTCACGAACACATTTTCTCTCGAGTATACAGCGGCACCGCAGCAAGCCATCGACAGCCCGAACCTACGTGCAGCGCTCTCACCTCTGACAATGATTTACCGCGTGTACTCGCTCGCCCTCCATAAATCCCGCAGCTAAATTTCTCTATTTCAAGACCTCCTCTCTCGAAGGAGGGGAAGCATGACCAAACGCCGATGCCCTCGCGTGGCCAATCGATCGCGCGCGCGCGAGCGCCGGTGCATTCAGCCGTCTTTCAATATAAAAATCTACCCCACATATTGTGCGCGGATTATTCCTTTCACTTGGCGTGGTAGGTATTATGAGGCGACGTCTTCGACTTTGTGCGAGAGCGCTCGCGTTCAAGGACGCGATATGGTTCTTATATAGTGTACACCTATGCTCTTTCTCTAACGGTTTTGCGCTCGATGGGCTGCGCGCAGGTAATATTTTTTTTTCTAGCGCTTTTGTTGCATACACCGTAAACGGTAGATTTCGCTTTGTCTACCGATAAGATATTGAGGCGCAACAAATAATATATCTCTTCGCTGCGATATTTCTTCTTTTGTATATGTTATGGTGGTGGTTTTTCGGTGATAAATGTGCGCCGCGCCGACGTTCCGCGTGTGCGCTAATCCTCATGAATATAAATTGCTTTTGTTTGGCCATTTTTTATGGACTTTCGTGCGGTCAAATGATCCAAAAGTGATCTTGGGAATTTTGGTTCTTTCCTTAATTTAACATGAAATATTATGTGCTGTTAAAGTTTGGTGAAAAATTTCGCTTGTTTTTAACGGCAATTCGTCACGAAAATATCGATTTTCTCCGTTTCATATGTTTTATGATTGATCCTATGAATGAAAATGTGTTCCTTATTCTGATATTTTAATTAACTAAATCCGAGCTGAAACTTTCATTTAGCTTTTTGTTTTGTATTGTTACAGCAGTCTCATTGAGTATTAATGATTTATAATTTGGTTAGGCACCTGAAAAAGAGCGGACAGCATTATTTTAGATACAAAAACTTTTCGTGATATACCTACGTTCACCACTTCTAAAATGTTATACACGAAATAAAATTAATCACTATCTTACATCATTGAATGAAAATCATAATGATTATGTAGGTTCGGGACTTAGGGAGGCTATTTACAAAATATATTCTTGAGTTTTGTGTCTAAGTTATATATAAAAAACTTCAACTATATTATTACCGTAAAACCACTTAAATAAACAGCAGTCCCGCATCACAGAAAAAAAAATTTAGTCAAAATTATTAATAGTTTTGTAAAAATTACCAGACTGTCTCGTCTAAAACTACCACAGGCTGTAAAAATCCAAAAGATTACCATACACTTTATAACAATTTTTGCTAGAAGTATGGTCAATTGTTACCCTCTTTACAGCCTATGGTAACTTTACGAGATGGTATAATAATTTTTCCAAACCTTTTCTCTCAGTGATACGAAAAAACCTTAAAACTACCGCTACCCGCCATTCAACTACACAACCCCCGTCAACCAACAGTTTTTTCCCGCTTCTCTGCGTACACCCGAAAAAAACCCCATTCCGCATCCCTTTCTCCCAAACCTCGCATGCTAATTCAGCCCCGACCCGACGTAACAAATATGCAAGAAAACCCATGCCACTACCCCCTCGCTGCACTATGCACTTCCTCCGTCTATTCGAGTAAAAAAAATACGCTACACATGCACGATCCATAACTAATGAGGGTGATGGCGCGCACAAAGGGGTGGCAAGAGACTATCGGGCAATTTTTTTTTCGTTCCCGCTGTATACGCCGTACGGTATAGGAAAGAAATCAATAAATCATTTGTACATTCGGGTCGGTCGGTAAGTCAAGACTTAGGAGGGCCCTTACTTGCCTGCGCGCGTATACGTCCACGGTAGTGTAGCAGCAGCTGCTGCTGCTAGGAACGCCGCGTATAAGAAATTGCGTCCCGCATCTGTCGCTAGGAACTACACCGCCGTCGTCGCTCGTTTTTTTTTCGTATGGCGTATATTCAGGTGCTATGAAGAATTTGCATCGGTGGGCTACTACTGCAGGCTTCTTCTGCGAAGAGACGGATTTGTCTGGCGGGGGTAGCTTTGAAGTTTCACTGGTTGTGAGAAACACGTTGTGGCGATGAAGAAGTTTGGGCTGGAGGTGGGGAAACGAGAGAAGTAGTTAATGGGGTTGCGTTGTATTTGTAGATAAGGTGGCATGAAAAACGGTCGCGTTGTAAATTATTTCGGAAAGACTGTATACGGTTTGGAGTGTATTTACAATGATATGGAAGATGTATTGTTATGGGGCTAAATTCTTAATCAGATTGAGCTTTGTTTGATTCATTTTTTTTAGAGACTTTAAAACAATGTTTACATTTTATGGGTGATTATTAATGCGAAGTGTGTTTAAAATAATGTTGTATAGGCTTTCAAAAGTTTTTTTTTTAGTGTTTTGGTTATTTTCGTTAATCTTTTCGTGCACAAGTGTTGACTATAAAATTACGTAGTTCGAATTCAATTTTTCTCGTATAGTTAAAGCTATACCAAAATAACAAATTCTTCAACCATACTACAAAAAGTATACACAAAATTAATTTTTTATAATTCTCCCCAATTACTTTTTGTACTCGACTACACCTACTTCCCTCCCACACCTTCATTCTACTTATATATCAGGTAATTTATGAACCTCTCATAACAACAGAACCTATATACCACCACTCGCAGCCAAGACAAGACACCTTAACGGCCAACACCCAACTCTCCTCGACTCTCTTGCACGAGATAATCGAAAAATAATCGCATCCTCCGCCGACTGTTTACCCAAACAACAATTATCCATGCCGCTTACAATACTACACAACTAGCCGCCATAAATTTCGTCCCATATGATATCACACGCATCGCACGCGCGTGTCTACATACACACGCTGCAGCCATAATACTCTACTCTATACACTCGCGTGTTGCGGGCCACCTTGCAGCTAAACCATATTCCACCCCCTAAAACGCGCCCCGCGTGCACCTCGCTCGCGCAGAAATTTATTGCGCCAGGAAATTATACGCGGCTGCGCGAGAAATTTTTCTGTCTAGCGCGTGTTAGACGGCGCGTTGCGCACGCGGCCTCTCTTTCTCTGACGGCCTAATGAACAGTTGGTCCTTCTATATACATATATACCCCTGTGTGTGTATATATACGTGCAGTATCGGATAGTAGGTGCTGCCGAGGCTTAGGCACTCTCTCTCGCTCGTTATATTGCGCGCAGCTGGCCTATACTCACTCTCTCTCCCCTTCCTAATCCCTTTCGCGCTCTATCTCTATGGCTCTATCTCCCTCGCTCGTGCGTGCTGCATGATGCCCTTTTCTCCCCGCGCGCACGCGGCGCGCGTGATGTGTACAGTGAGCTAGCATCACTGCTATAGGCGATGGCTTGTCTAGGAGAGCGAATTTCCCGGCTATTACATGCAGCTTGTGTGACTATGACTGCCTTGCGCGATGTGCTCGAGAGAGGGTAGAGATCGATTTGTTTTTCCTTTTCAAACAGGGGGGTGTTGTGGTTCGCAGTGGGATAGGGTGTGACTGGGAAATGGGAAAATGCGTTTTAGTTAATTAGAATTTTAAGGAGTGTGGTGCGGGTTGGGTTGGTTTGGGTGGCTTGAATAGGTTGGGAATGTTTCGAATGATTATAATAATACAAGAGATAAACTATGTAGAGATAGTATAGTGTACTAAAGTGCATAAATTAGTATTTAAAAACAAAATCAATAAAAATTATAATATCATAATAACATTCTGGGAAATAGACAAGCTAAATATTTTCTTCTTGCAATTTATTAAATTTTTATGATTATTGCTAACTAAATATATTGTAAATAGATTTAAATATGTTCGTTGTATTATCTAAAAATTTTAATTCAGAGTATATCATTCAAGAAATGTTTTTACGTATTTTCATGACCAGATCATTGTCGTAAAGCCGAGCGTAAAGCTCTTCTAGTTTTGTTGTTAGAACTTAATAATTATCGATATACATTCATATAAAGAAATAGTCGAAATAAATCATATTTTTATTCAGAAATTACTTGAATTTCGACAAATCCACGGCAACAATGTATACTCGTGTATACATACGACTGGCAATAAAACGCCATTACACGGTCGTCAAAAATTCCAAACGGCCAAGCCCCGCTCTTACGCTGCCCTTTTACAGTCGCGTCAAAAGTGTGACAGTAAAATCCATAAAACTATTCGCGCGACAATGCTCGTATGAAAAATCCCGGAAAACAAGGTTGCATGCACGCACACGTATATATGTTCGCATAAACACATCAACCGAACCTTCCCCCCTCGCGAAAATAAAAAAAAAGTTTAGCTCTATACGTGGCGCGAAAAAATGTCTCTTTCAATCCGATTTTTTCCTCTCCCCGAAAAAAAGGAGGCCCATCGTGTCACACAGCTACCGCTGGGACAGCTGCAACCGTTACGTTATAACGCGGCACTAGACATATTATATACCTTGGCGCATCCGCGTATTATAATGGTCGCGCGTATGGCACTTATATATACCTACACATACACAGCGGTGAAATCAGAGGAAAAAAAGATCCGCCGCCGCCTAGCGCTGCACAAAGGGAGAGGATCCGGGCGCGATGTGCGACGACGACGACGACGCGAAATCCCGGAGGGCGCGCGTACGGTTCCTTTGCGCGCAGCTCTCCCTCTTCTTCTTCCCGCTTAATTCTAGATCTGAGCTCAAGGATATACGCCGAAGGTGCCTCAATACCGAGTAGAGGTACTCGTAGGTGCGCGCACGCTCGCCGCGCGCATGTATAGGAAGTATCGAGTTTTAATGTGGGGAGAGAGTGGGGATATGTGCGGGGTTCTGTGTGTGTGTTTTTTCTTTCTTGCAACGTCTTCTTTTTTCGCCCGGATTTCGAATTGGTCGATGGAAAAAATCGAGGGTCGTTGCTGTGGTGTGGCGAATGTTGGGGGATGATTGATGAGATTTTTTAATATAATATAATGTACGTTGTAGTGTGGGAAATTGGTAATTATATTGTGAACTATGACTGCATGGTTATTTTGGGTACTGATTATATAAATTTAAAGAAAAATTTTAATGAATTTGTTTGAAATATAAAAATATCAGTGTTATAGGTGCATAAATAAGTTTTATTCTTTTGACAATGATTTTGTTAAAGTAATTGGGAATCACATTAGAAATATGTACAAATAAATGTTATTTCATTCTGACAAACAGTTTTTGAATCTAAAAGATAACTAAAAATTCGTGACATACTTTATCATGGTATTTGTGTGCACTACAAATGAAAATGTTGTTCGTATTTTAAGGTATTTTAATCGTTTCATGCGCTTAATACCCGTGTGTCATTGATTACTACAAAGTGATGATATAAAAAAGTTGATCATATCATAAAATAATGAAATCGTAATTGATTATTATTCTAAATGTACTCAATCTTTTTTTATTAATAAACTCAAACAACAAAATTACTGAAAAAACGGTATTTTTATTCTTGTTACAACACTGTTTTATTCTATACGAAAAGACTCCATTACAGTTATGTGTCATCAATCTGGTTAACTTTAATAAATTTTTTTCAATACACAGACATTTACAGAAAAGTTATATATTTTAGTTTCTTTTCAATTATTCATTAGGGGGTTTCCCAAGATATTTTTGGGAATGCCGTATACTAACGCCGGGAATTTCCCACGCTTAAAAAGATAAACGATACTACTAACGTTATATCGAACCCTCATGAAACTACATGAACAATCTGATCCAACTTGGCTTTACCAAATCATATATTACGCCCTCATCAATCAATTAGTAATCCATTTCTCTCTTTCAATTCCATCAACCACGCATCGCGCGCACATAATCTTTACAGTCTCTCCGGAAAGTTTTTCGCGCGCAAAAAAAAGGGAGGCGGAGGGCGCAGCACTACACACACACACACACATCCTCCGCACGCGCGCGAATCGAGAGAAAGAGAGTATCTTCCGAAGGACGACAGCATTCTTCTCTCCTCCGTCCCTTGCGCGTGTATATACACATCCGCGCGCGTAGAGCTCAAGGATGCTATTTGCCCTAAACTCGCTCTTTTTCTCCTCTCCTCTCTTGGCCTTCCTCTATATATATGCTACCTATGCTATGCGCGTAAATACGTCCCTTCGGAAAAAACGAAGAAAGAGAGCTCCGGCCTAGCGCCGAACGGAGCGGAGCAATAGATGCGTGCGTGCGCGTTTACGTGCGTGTTCGTATGGTTTTATTAGGATTTTATTACTAGTCGTTGGGTGTTGCTCGCTCGCTCGCTCTGTATATATACGAGCTCCTTCCTTCTCTCCACGCGTCCTCGCTTTTTCGGTTCGAGGAATAGCCGTTTCCGGTCTCTCTTTCTTTCATTCTCTTTCTGCTAGCCGCATGTAGATCGCGAGTTGCCCAAGTACGTAATTGTATGTGTAATAAAGAACAAGCTGATTAATATTTATTTTTGAATTATTTCGGTTGGGAGAGATCTCGTAGATTTTTTCGGAGATTAATTTATTTTTCGACTAGTTTGCCGAAATAAGATAATTATAATTTAGCAGGTAATTTAAATCCTTTACATTGCGTTGAGTCACCGTTTTCAAAGATGCGTTTGATATTAACAAAATTAACGAATATGCTGTTAAGAAATTTAAGCCGCTAATTACTTGTATATTAATTGATTTTGTTGTAATTAATAGAAATTGTTTAACTGTATTATATTTTACTCGTTTTACAATTAACGAACTAATCGTAAAAAACGATATTTTAAAATTATTCGAATCGATAATAATTGAATGCATGAATAATGTTTTTAAATTATTACAATACATAAATCGAATTATCAAACTTTATCATGATCTCTTAAAAAAATGAGTTATTTTCCGTTAGAATTCACGATGGTACGAGCGTGGCATAGAGCTCTATATGACGACCGACAGCGAGTGTTTAGGATTCAGCTAAGCACAGATGGCGCCCCAGAGCAGTAGCTCTAATCGAGAGGTTCGTGTGGTACGATCCGAGGTCTCTATTTCACCGACTTATTTTACCGAATATTATTTTATTATAAATCATATTAAATTTTCTTTTGTTGGAATACATATTAAAAGTTATTTTTATGCTAAGATTTATAATTTTAATAATTAACATCTTTAGATATAGATTATTCAAGAATTGAATTAAAAACATAATTCAAACGATCTACTGCGTATTTTATAGAGTTGATGCTTGAATACCATAACAATTGTAAGTTAGTAAAGGTTTCCCCCCCGAATATTTAGTAAACAAAATTGTTGCAGTTATATAATGTTATTAAATGATAAAAACCAAGTTAAAACGATTTTTAAAAAAGCCTATACGATTGATCAAGCTTATATGACATTGTTTATTTTATTAATTATTTTAACCATTAGAAATTTCAAGTACATCGCATTCGATTTCTTATCATCTCGTTAATTTTCTCATCATGATTTAAATTATATAAATCTTAGCTGAATAAAATCAATTTCGTTTATTTAAATTATATGTAATAATTTAGTAATTCCCAGGCGATATACATATCCGTGGTCGATTCATAAAGAATTCGCAAAATGAATAACAATGGTTACTCTTTTAATTTGATTCTTATAAACGATTAAAAAAACATTATATTAATTCGGTATTCATAATTGATACTGAGAGTATTCTTCATTAGCTTATTATATCATTATGAATTCTAAAAATGTGCTTCTATCAAAGAATGACAAATATTTTACTATTTTGTTGTGTGACGGTAGGCATTTACTTCATAAGGAGAGCATTTTTTTAAACTGTGCACTCGCAACCGGTCACCTCAGCGTCATTACCCTAATCAGTATAGCCTCTCGCAGCAACGTGCACCGTTGATACACCGGGAAACGCATATACCAGTTCCCTAAACTACACTCCCAACGAGCTACCTGAAAAACCAGCTACGCGCACTTTCGACAATCGATACTTATTCAAATCGATAGACCCTATAGTAGCTCAGGTACGCTCTCTTTCTCTTTCTTCTTCTCCTCCTCTCGCTCTCTCTCTTCGTAGAGAGAACCGTGAGAAAGGGCGCAATTTAAATTGTTTATACTGGTCAAGAAAGGAGTAAGGAAACTCGGGCGTACAAAGCCGTGCGCTCTGCTCTACACGGCCCTTTTTCTCCCGCGGTTATCTCGCGATCTCTTGCATATAACACACTATGCGCCATTCTTACGCGGAGTGAGCGAGAGAAAGTGTATATATATACGTGTGTACCTGCAGCGCGATGTGCGCGTATATATAGGTAACTTGCATGCGCGCGTCGAGTGAGAGAGAAAGAGAGAGTACGCGAGGGGCAGGTTCTGGTTCCGCGAGCGGCGAGCGGCCAAGTGTCCGCGCACACGCGTGCTTATGTGTATATACACATCGGTGTGCGCGAACCCGCGGTGCGTAAAAATGGCTACCTGCACGTGCGAATTTTTTCGCGAGTCGCGCGGTTTTTTCGATTCTGCAGTTGTTTGGGACTTATTTATTTGATTATTATGCGCTGTTGCAGTTTGTTTGGTTTTGGAAGTAACTCAATGATTTTTCTAACATTTTTAGTTATAAAAAACAGATATAACGTTGAAAAATTAGAAAAATAGTTCGTATTTGGTAATTTTTTGATAAAGAAAAAACTGGGTACAGAAATTGTATATAAAGTTAATTTGTACGTAATGTAACAGTGTAATTAATGGTGTCAATATGGCGAAGCTTGAAAGCTTCATAATTGTATGTCATTTTCATCAGAACTAAAGCTTATACTCTTAAAAGTAATCTATTGTAGTAGAGATCTGGAATTAAATATCAAATCCCTGATATAATAGATTATTTTTATAAATCAAAAGTGTGAAATTTTCTATTACTAACAATACTGAACCAAACGACTAGACTGAATCGCAAGTATTTCTTCAAAAGTTACTTCACTGCTTCCTAAAGCCAGAATAGCTGATATAAATATAGATACTTTATAGAAAAATTCATTAAACAGTATACCTTCTTTCATTAATTTTGTATGTAATTTTACCAACTAAGAGTAACTGCAAGAAATTCTGTAGTTTGCCATAACTTTACGACACCTAGTATGGGAGGTTTTACAGAATCTGTTGGCATTTTGTTTATGATATAAGTAATAGAAGGAAGCAATCTTGAAATTTTGAAAAATACTTGTTTTCTTCAAAATTAGGATCTGACAATCTATTAATTGGATGTTTTATAGTACTTTTCTTTTCCTAATTTGACTGAAAAATCAAAAATTGCATTACACGAAAGAAAGTAAAAATTAAAGAAAAATATCGACCTTTTCATAATTTATGAAAAACTCAGCTCAACAATCAAATTTCTTCGTCAACGAAGAGCTTATTTTTTATATCAAATTATTTTAATTTAAATAATTCTAAAATAAAATAAATAAATAATTATTCTTAGTTCTCTTCTCCAAAATAAGTGTATCTACATATATTTTGATATCGCATTATTTATAACACATTTATGTCAACATTTAAATTCAACCACTCTCCGACTATTTGCTTGCAAATTTCGTCAAAAATATATCAACCATTAAAAAATCCGCCATTCATTCCCCGACTCCACTCCACAAAGAAGCGCATTTCCGCGTTCGCAGCCTCACGCAAGCGCATCGAATCGCCCGGTCAGCGATTGGCCGGCGATTTTCCCTCTCTCTTTCTCCGTGCGCACATATAGACATATCTATACGTACATACATGCTCGTACATATACACGTGCTTGGTGCACCCCACTTGCCGCGATGCAGTTTCCCCTCCACTCGCGTGTGTGCAGTTTTTTCGCGTGCGCGTGTGTGCGATTCTCTCTCCCCCTCCGCGGCTCGCCCTTGTTCCGCGATTGGCGAATCCGAGGGGGAGGGAGGAGGCAGAGCGAAAGTCGCGCGCCGGTGGGAGGCAATGCACTTTGCGCGCGCGTGTATGTATATATGCCGCGCGAAAGCGGTGCATCCGACATTTGTACGCGAGAGCTCTACGTCGCACGCGGGTGCGACGAGCTGGCGGGGGTCAGTGCACCGGTAAATAACCGGTTCGAGGGGCGCTTTTGCGATTATTGTGGTTGTGCTTTTTGGATGTTTAGAATTAGGTGATTGGGATAATTATTGTGAGAAATATTTTTTTTTTCTCGTTTCATGATGAGTTTTGCTATGTGATATGTACCTGAAGACGAAATAATTTTATTGTGATAATTCAATACATTATAAGAAAGATACAAAAAATGGTACTGCGTTTTGAAGAATTTTGTTTGTGATGAAAAGTATGTTAAAAACTCTGCTTTAATAAAGATTGACCTAATATTTAGAAAACACATTGCAATCGACATTTTCTCTTCAAGAGAAGGTCTCCTTTAAAACAAATCTAATTACCAAGTGTAATTAATATTTGAGCGATTTGTAATTATTTTCTTAAAAAGATTAATACGTTTACTAATTGGCAGCAATATTCTTCTACTATTTGGATACCTGCATAATAAATTCATGATTTTGACGGAACAATGTTTTTGATTTAAAGTCACGCAAATTTCACCAATTTTGAAGGGAAAACTTGATACTACAGGTGTTATACTTCTATTCCCTGAGGTATAGGGTCTGCGACTATTTTTTGTCTTATTTTTACTTAATGCCAGTATCTATCTTTTAAAGCCAAAAAATTAAACCCTCTTTTTTTAGGCCTAGGATTTTGTCCATTGGACTCTAAGGGCAATATCTTGGGAAAATACGTGTCCACGGAGGCCTAAAATAATTCGATAGCTACATATAAAAGTGTCAGTATAATTATACAAAAATAAACAGAAAATAAACAGAAAAAGCTTTAATTTAGGCTTGAATAAAAATATTGCAAAAAAATATTAATTTCTCAGAAAGTTACAAGCAATCAAAGACAGAGTAAGAAAATGGTAATAAATATCCTTTGTTTCTAACGATTTCATGAATCATGAACCAATTCAATTTAAACTATTTCAGAAAGATTCAGTTGCCAGTAGTATTTGAAATATTTTAAAATATATTTTGTCGCATCTTACATAATCTATCATTACATCTAAAATATCCATTACTTTATACATATGGAAGTCGCTGTAACGTTTTGCTTTTATGTTATCGGTATAAATTATCATAATATCCTTCATGATTCATAATTGTCATACGTTGAGTAAAGTATTATAATTTAATAGAAGCGTAAATAACTCTTCTCAGATAATCGCGCTTCTAAGAAAATTAAACCCCTTTCTTAGGACAAAACTAAGTATCTCTTTCGGCAGAAGATGTAGCTAGTCTGATTTAATAATTGAATAATTAAGACAGAGAACAAGTAATAATTAATTTTGGAACCCACTTGAAACAATATAGCACCGCCATTATTGTGTGAGCTACAGAAATCTATCTTATTGTGCTCCAAAATAGCACACTAATGCAGAGCTGCGTACAAAACTGGCAATGATGTCTTTAGCTATGAGCTATGAAATAAGAGATGAAAATTTATTAACATTATTTTTATTTTCGTTAGTTTACTAGTGTGCATCTTAATCGTCTTAAATACTTTTTATATAATTATTTTTTAAAGTTATTATAATTTATGATTTGAAGCTTTGGATAGAGTTTATAAGCACTAAGGAAATATTGTGATAGGTACATCCTTTGTACATCGTCAAAATATCTATATGTACAATACGGAAGCTTCGCCACCCTATAGAAACCCAGTAATAAATTCTCAAAGAATATATTCAATCATGAAAGTATCTATTGAATAATCTCATATTTATTAAAATCTTCTGCAAAATTCCCATTAATCAAGCTTTTAATAAATGTTCAGGTTTATATTATCTGAAAGTTCATAAATTACAATTTTCATATATTAAATGGTAACAAAATAATAAAGTAATGAGCAAAGTTTACGACTTCGGAGAACACGTAATTGATTAAGCTCTGCCTAAAAATAAAACCTAATATTCATAAATCTCACCGATGAGTCATGTAGACATTCATGCTATTCGTTTTATATCTATGCGTCAATTTTATGTTCAATTAAAATCAACTGTTTTGAATCCTTTTTTTTATTTTCATTTCCACAACCTTATATTACTGTACTGTCCCTAACACCATCTTTAATACAATGCTGAAAACATTCTTTATATCTTTTTCGAATTCTTATTGATTAAAAATTATTTCTTCAAACCAATCGACAGAAAATTCTCTTTAAAAGAATCATTAAAACTCAACTAAGACCCCTCGACTTATTCTCGAACTATACTCAAAAAGAAAAGCCTGCCGACAGGCACGTGCAATGCTACGCACGACAACTCGCTAGTAGCAACGGGATATCTCTCTATACTTACTCTACACCCATTCGAAGACGCGGAAAATGAAAGTTGTTCCCCTTGTTCACTGCTCTCCCTCTAGTTCGATCCCTTATATCTACCGTATGCGAGAGGGGGAAAGCGTGCGCGCGCGTAGCAGCCGGCATGGCGCACACCCTAGTTTTCCACCCCCGTGCATGCAGGGCCATCGATCCGCGATGCGAGGTATACGCGATGCCGTGCACAATGGACTGTTGCGCGAAGAGAGAGCGAGAGAGAGAGAGAGAGAGAGAGAGAGAGAGAGAGAGAGAGAGAAGACGCCTATTGTCGCGACCCATTGGAAGATCATCGGAGTTTTCGCTCTTGATTCGTATGTATGTGTCATGCTTATGCGAGGATCGGATGGCTGTGATGCAGTTCGCGATGGTTCGATTGGGGAACGGAAATTCTGTCATGACAGAAATGCTTTGAAAATTTCAAGTACTTGTTCAGGATTTTATGTTTGGTTCGTGCTTTCTTGAGTGCTGTCGTTGGTTTTAAGATCAATGGAGCTCGTCCTTTTCTTGATTTTCTTTTAATTTCACATATGAGCAATTCTACAGAAATCATCAAACAACTATATATAATGGGTACAAAAAATAAATAAAAATTTCTTGTTGGGCACACCTACCCGACTAGATTTTAGTTGGTTCTCAGAACCATTCTAAATATAAAATAAAATCGTGAATCTGGTGGTAAGCTTTTTTGCCAATAGTATCAATTTATTTTTAAAAAATGCTTAAAATTAAACATAAATCGTTTTGTCAAGAAGAGTCCTTTATACATTTCAAAAAAGAAAATGAAACAAGAGAATACGAGCTTTCATTTGCTATTTACCGGATGAATAAAATGTTGATATTTTCATAAGTTACGTGAGTGTAAACTTTTCAATGTTTTTGTAAATACATTGAATAATAGCGATAATACACTCCTTATTATAGGTATTTTCACAATATTTAGTGTATTTTAAGCTCATTATTGAATTCGTGTAATTTTTAAAAAAATTAAGATTTTTTTTCATTCGGTAACAAGAAAATGAAAGCTTGTAATTGCTAGTTTTATTTATTTATTTTTTTAATGTTTGTGCAACTCTTACTAACCAAATGATTTATGTCCGAAGGGGGATCATTTTTAAGTATTTGAAATAAATAAGTTTACTGTTGGCAAAAAAAGCTTGCCACCAAATGAACCATGTTCCCGATTTTTGTACATTTATAAAATTGTCCTCAGAACAAAGAACAAGTGGCCTGGTAGGTGTGCCTCTAAGGAAATGTTACAATTTTAATTCTATTTAAACTCACTTATTTCATGAGAAATTTCAGAATCTTAATCTCTTAATGTCATAGGCAAAATTGTGTAACAACATAGTTAAAGTAATGAAAATTAGATTCTAAAATAAGTAAATTGAAATAAAATACATTGAATTAATATATTGACGAGGCATAATATTGCATCAACACGTAGTATTATGTTCCTTATTGATTTAATAGTTGCTACATTTATTTTATGACGATGAAATTTTATTTTTCTGCGGCCCTTTATATCAGACACATTAAACTTCTTTTACAGAAATTCTATTGATATTCTTATTTTATTGTACAGTTATAATTTTTATAGATTCACAAACTTTTTGAATTTAAAAACTAATAGTTGTATTCTACTATAAATGTACTGTTATAAATTATTTAAAATAAACCTATAAGGAATGTAAGAGATTTAGAGGAAAGCTGCTGCGTTGATTGGTAGATTTATATATTGTTATTTTATTGTAGACTGATTTATTTATAAAGTAAGTTCAATTTTAAATGTTAGCTAAGATTAACATTTTTCTTGTTAAGTTGTTTACCCGATAGACATCGATTCCCTTGAAACGTGCAAAATCCTGCAATCCCATTGGACAATTCAAGTATAAATTAGCCTTAAATCGGAATCGTCTTATCAGATTGCAGGTTTTAAAATTTACTATACCCGTTCTATGAGAATCAATGTTCATCGGGTGTACATTACCTGCACTGTTAAAAATGTTCTGAAATTTAAGATAAATTTAATGCTGTAATAAAACTTCAAAATTTATATTAAATTTCAGAAATTTGCATTAATTTTAATGAAAATTTGCATTTTTAATGCATATTCCAATAATGATAATCATAAATTTTTGCCAAAATATTATCGAACTTACAACTCTTACGATCGTGAAGTTTTTTATAATATGATCTGTTATGGATTAAATGATGCAGTTAACATCAGTTGAAGTAATATGCGGTTTACGGATTGTTAATGAAAGGAAATGAGCATTGTCTTCAAACGGTCTCGTAATTGTATTGATTCACGCACTTAAAAGACAAATATTACGAGTTGCTTAAATGATTGATTAATATTGAATTTGAAAGTAGGAAGTCTGTCATTGTTTATAAATTACTTACATACTATACGTCATAAGACCTCTAAAAATAAAGTATCTTTTCAAAAATTAAATTGTTATTATTATCATTTTGTTATCGATCGAAAACAACCTCTCAACTTTAAGATTACATTGGATTTGATATTGCAGGAACATTGTAATATATTTATTTATTTCTTTTAAATTTTTAAATAACTCATTTCTGTTGAATAATAATTGATGTCAAAATAATCACTTTTTTTATGAAATCGTTTATTATTTACGCTGATGACAGAAAAAGGTATATTAGAAATTGTCTTATCGATAAACTGAGCATATAAAAAATCACTTCTAAATCTCTCGGATTTATTGACAAAATTTATGTGATTTTGTTTCAATATTTTCTATTTTGCGGTAATAAACGATTTTTTAATTCACACATTTTTCTGACAAGAACGCTTTACAATTATTTAATGTGTATCGTTGGAATTTTTATAAACAAAGACAATGATTTCATAATATTGATCACGCTTTCACCGTGCATTAATGAAAATCCGTGAAAACAAGATTTACTCGAAGTAGGGTCGAGTAAATTTTTTTTTTTTACCGTAAAAGTTTTACAGCTAGTCATTTGTAGTACCGCATCGTAACAATGCTTTACTGACAATTCTCAATACAGCTCTGAAGGGAGAAAAAAGAAATAATTTTCACCGCCCCGATTTTTCTTTGTGCGCCAATTTAATAAGCATGGCGAAGACAGAGTTGGAACACAAAACGTTCGCTTCGACCCACAGAGAATCGCAATGAGCAGGCTGCGAAAATCTTCAGGCCTGCGTCACACAGCGCCGCCGATACGCGGGAAAAGAGAAGAAAAGGCATACCCACGCGCTCGTCTCACGCACACAACTCACCTACTCTCTCATCCTACATGTATACGTATATACATCCGCACAACTACGCGCACACTCGTAAGAACTTTTTCGGAGGGTGAGTCACCCCTCGGGCTCGCCGCACCACGCCCATCGGGCCAAGATGGCCGCCGGCGCGGGCCGACCAATTACGCGCACGCGGGAAGTGCCCCCGCGCACACAATCGCGAGATTACGCGCGATTCGTTTGAACTGCTATGCTGCTACGGCGGCGGTAGCAGCGCAGCACTTTTCCCTCGTGAGCCTGCGAGCGCTTTCTTCGGCTGCTGCTGCTCCTCTGTGCGCTTTTTTTCCTCCAGCGGTGTGCTGCTTGCTACGTCTTTGTAGCCCTTTGTCACGATGCGGGGTTAAGTTTGGACGATTAGAATGACAATGGGCGCGGCGATTTTCTTAGGCGGCGTCGTTAGAAGTGGGTAATTTTTCGCGGGGGTTGGACTGTCTTGAGAGCCTGGGATGAAAATGAAGGTTTAAGAAATTTTGTTTTTAATTTTTTTGTTAATAAAGAGGCTTTTTTTAGTTAATTGTGATATCGAACATATTTGATGGTCATTGTGAAATTATCTTCTTTCTTGATTGTATGCTATAAGGAAGAACAGTAAATTTTTATGACAGTTTTCTATGAGAAGCTCCTTGTACAAAACGTTTTGACGTAATTCGGTCAAGATTTGCGAGCATGTTACTGTTTACAATGAATCATATGCAAGTTGAGCTTAGATACTTTACACTTAAATATTTTTTCATAAATGCTATTTTGATTATCATGCCAATCCGTTTATCCATAAGCATATAATTATCAAAAGAAATATGTAGGGTAAAGGCCATTATGGCGTACCCAAAATTAAACGACTATAAAAATTGAACAAAATATTATTGTAAGGCTTCGGCGTGATCACTCTCTAGGAAAATGTGTTGAAAAATATATGTTAAAGTTTCTAAATGATTACGTAAATAAAAAAAATATTTTTTGCAGCATTTCGGCTTTTTACAAGTTTTAAAACTTAATTCGGGACTACCTATAGTCCATATAATCTGATATTATAAGTCTGATAATAACTCCATATGTTCATGTAATGTTGCAATTTTGACTTAATGGTATATTTTGTTTTCTTTGACTTTTCGTGCATTTTTATGTTAACATTTTTATTTAAACAATATTTGTTATCTTGATGTTGTAGCCCTAATTAGGGGAGTAAACAAGACTCTTGAAACGTTGGCTTAATAAAATCTAATTTGTTCGTTAGTCGTCCGAATTTTATTTAACATAAATACAAAGATTTATTGTAAATATCACTATAAATGATTTTTCTACTAAAAATGCTATAACATACAGACATTTTCTAGAAAACGCATATTTCGACTCAGGGAGCTCAGAAATATCGAAAATCATCGAAATTTAGAGGTCGAAAAATTTCACCGTTAACAAGCTTTCTCTTTAAAAAAGCAACACTGAGAAAAAAATTTCTTTGAATCAAAGAAAATTTCTTTGCAGGCAATCCATGAAATATTTCTTTGAATCAAGACAATATTTCTTTCAATTGAAAGAATATTACTTTCATTGAAAGAAATATTGTCTAGATTCAAAGAAATATTTCATGGATTGCCCGCAAAGAAATTTTTTTTGATTCATTTTTTTCTCAGTGAATAAATATGCGTAAATTCATAAAAAATGCTATTTTAGGAATAAAAAAAATATATATGAAAAAATATATAATCAACCCATGGTCCATACTAAGGATTGTAGGGGTTCCATATTGGGAATTTTTGAGTTTCTAAGTACTTTTTATCATAAAAATATATTTTAATCAAAACAAATGGATACAAAATCTGTTATATTATTGATACTAGAATAATAGTTACCTATGTTTAATAATAGCCGATATCATTCACCGTTAACAAACTGTGCCCATTCGATTTTGTCGGTTTGAAAACTTTTGACATGTTCGAAAAAATCAGCTCTTCTAATTCAGAAAATTCATACAATGGCCATAACAACATATAAATTCATTTAGATTCGAAATACAACTAGATTCCGAAATATCGCGAATGTCCATATTAGACACTCCATTTTCGAGGATTCTACCCTAACTAAAATTTGTATTACTCACCTAAAAATTGGTCAAGCTAGACCCTTTATAACGAGAATTTTACTTCAGATATTTTTGTTTTGTCATTTTTCACGGATTAAAAAATAATCATACGATATTATGATTCAATGACTTATCAATAATTCGATCGAGCATTTTTTCACTCTAATGACAAAACGATGAGTGTCAAAAAGAAATCCAATTATCAGATGGAAATTTGAAAGCAAAAATACAATAATTTTCTGTCTAAAAACAGCTCGTTATATTTTTCTACGTTTCGACATCAATTTTCTACGTTCTCAATAGAAAAATAAACTGACGATTCTTCTCTTTTCGGTAGCATCTACAAACCATGTTTCCACTACGATTGTAGAAAACATAGGACATTTTCGGCCCCTACGCCAGCGGGTTCCTAGAAACGCAGTTGCTAGCTCGGGGGTCTACATATACACGCGCACAGAGTTGGATTAAGCCCGGCTGTTCGATTGCTGCGGAGTTGTGTTGTAGTAGCACGACTACCCTTGGTCTAGCCGAAGTCTGTATATTATTCACTTCCTGGTCTATGAGGCCTCGAATCGTCCGCGTGCGTTCTCAGCGAAGAAAGGGATGGATCGACGATGTCATGCGTGCTCATGGCGTATGGGACTTATCGATTGAATTTTTCCATTGTATGAATTATTGTCGTTTGAGCGATCGTACTTACTGCAGGAGGTACACGCATGCAAGGTCTATCCTGAATTTTATTTGTTGAAAATCGAGAGAAAAGACTATCATGTTGTCGGCTGACTGTTGATGTGTTTGTATTTGTTTGTTACTTGTTGATATATCCAAAATTGTTTATTCAGAGGTCAAATAAGAACACAAAATGGATTACTATATACCTATGCCTTTTTATAAACAAAAAAAAATTACAAAATCTATAGGGAATTATGTGCTGGGATGCGAGTAGCAAATCAACCCGTACCTAACAAACTTTTCATCCTCTTATTGCCATTGAATAATCCATTCATTCTTATTGAAAGTTTATTAGAAAAAAATTCAACAAGAAATCTATTTTTAGTACCTACATCTCAAACATCAGCTTTACTCATTCAATTAACAAAGCGCTCACAACTGCTCATGTATTCACAATTGAACATTCTTTACAACAAGAATACCCAAAAACTATAGGGGATAAAACAAATGAGAGCCTACAAAGGGTTCCATTTAGTCATTCGCGGGGTCGTTACCCCGTTCGAATTTGGGTCAGCGGTTTCTACTTACAATGTACTTATAAGCACGCGCTAGTCTATCGGATAAAGTTTAAGTAAATCAATTTCGCTAATTGCTCTTGTCGGTTTATCATTCATTCTTCTCTTCTTTTCTTCTTCATTCTTTTTTGCAAGCTGCCGGGCAGCCGAGTTTTTCATAGACGATCCACTGCTGAAGACTACAATTGTTTTTTTTAGCAAACAAAATTTAATTCTACCAGAAAAAATAAAATGAATTAATGAAACCTGGAGAAACATAGAGTCGGATTAGAAAATAATATAATGGCTCATAAATATTGAGATACTCACTGTTGAAATTACAATCAATATGAAAATTAACTTTGGCTAAATTGATTTTTTACGAATATCATAACTTTAAATTTAAAAAGTGAGAAGTATTTTGATGTTTTGTGAAAAAATGTGAATAAGCCCGCGCAAAAATCGAAACCGTTGGATCTATTGCAGCGCTATATAGCGCCGAAATTGGGGTGATTCGTCGGTGCTATGGTTGCGCTAGCATAGCGTTATATTGGCGCAATACCATAATTTTATAGCGCCAATATAGCGCAATGGAAATATTAAAAATAATGCGCTATATGGGCGCTATATTGGCGCTATAGTAAATGATGGTATTGCGCCAATATAGCGCTATGCTAGCGCAACCATAGCGCCGAAGAATCACCGCAATATAGGCGCTAGATGGTACCAATATAGTGCCGCAATAGATCCAACGATTTTGATTTTTGCGCGGGAGCCTGCTAATCTTATCGTAGTTATGATCAAAATAAAAATCGATTTTCAAGAACAAACTGAGCAGTCAGATTTCTGCGCATCAATATGAAAACGATAGCCAGCAGATTTTGATTAGCTTATAAAATGCTATAATTGTTTGGAAGTCGAGTTTAGTTTTTCTCATATCATACTCATCAAAGGACTTTATAAGCTAAAACAAATTAAAAAAAAAAGAAATTTTAAATGGATTTTTAACAAAAACTTGATTCGAATTCTTATTAATAAGAACGTCCATTCAAATTCACAATTTTTCCCAAGCACAAAAATAAGAAAACTTGATTGTATAATGAATAAACCAATTATCAGTAATTACTAAGTCGTAAGTATTGTAGAGAACAAGAATAAAAACAAAAATTTACCCATTTTTTCTTAAAAAATTTTTTTTTTCATTCTCGCCTATAGAAATACTATATAAAAATGTCAAAGGTTGACATTATAAATCGAATATGCGTATGTTATAGAATTCGGGAACGGAAAATAAATGTTCAGTAACTTTCGATAAACAACATGAACAACACTGCTGTAAGAATAAGAATAGCATTATATTATCAATTATATATAGCTACTATTAGTATCATTACAAATAAGTAGAAATCTCTTACAAAGCGAAAGCTCTCATAAAAGTTCATCTTATAAACCTGGCTATTTTATTTGTCACAGTAAATACAATAATTATTGATGCCTTATTAACATTATATTTGAAAGCAGATGCATTTATTAATTATTATGTGCATAACAATATAAATGCTAAATTAATTAATATGTAATGCTTTTTTCATCTACCTGCAGCCGATTGCACCATGAATTGACCTGAACTTTTGTCCGTGCTCTCGCTTTCGATATTCGTACCTTTCTTAAGTAATACGAAACCTTTGAGTCAGATTTCTACTTTGGTTATTCATGCCAAAGGTTTCAGTGCATTGGCTACAAGTTTTACCCACATCACTGAAGGTATTATAGGTATTTATGTAACATTTGGTAGACTTGGAGCATTAAAATCACATTCAACTCAACTACGTATAGTTTGCTAACATGGAAAAATCACGTAATCAATCGTTAATATTCCACTGTTAGGCGGAAATAGGATAGGTTATGGTTACCAACTAATTGGTTTAAAATGTCTCATGTATTCATTACCAGCAAGATAAATCAATATAATATATAGTTGTAGTAGTTACAGTAACCAATAACTTGGTTAGAGTAACTATTTTATTTGTTAATCTCACTAATGCTGAACAGGTGGGACATCTTTAATCAATTAGTTGATAACGTACTAATAATTTTTTTCGTGTACGCCACTATCAGCTATCAAAATAATAATTATATATTCTAGAGTTGCTTAAATGCAGTGTTGAAATTCCAATATCTTGAAGATGTTTAAGAATTTTAATAAATTCAAATTTTAATAAAGGTTCACATTTACTTAATACTAAAACTTAGTATCAGTTTGAGCTACGTAATAAGACAAAATTGTTGCTCAGACCTCCGGATCACAGATTCAGCTGAAACTTTGGCATAGGTTTTTGGATATAGAAATATGAAGAAAGCATACAATATTAGACCCTAACGCTAAAAAAACTAAAGTTTTGGTCACTTTTAGTTTTATTTTGAAAAAAAGTATTTAAAAAAACCTTTTCTTAAAACGGCAACTACTTAACTTTAGACAGTCTTAAAGATCAGTTCAAGTAGAGAAAATGAAATTAGAGAAAACGAGCTTTAATTTGCTTTTTTAAGGATTAAAAAATATCGATTCCTTCCAAAGTTATGAACGTTTGAAA